>CAUYLG010050544.1:0-53300 GCA_963573385.1 Cacajao melanocephalus
CTGCATTCTAGCCTGGGCAATAGAACAAGAATCCCGTTCTCTCTCCCTCTTTCTCTTCCTCTTTCTTTCTCTCGTACATTCTTTTTTTTTTCTTTCTTTCACTCTCACTTTCTTTCCTCTCTTTTTCTTTCTTTCAAAAAATAAAATAAATAAATAAATAAATAAAATGTGCTACAGCAAAAAAAAACAAAAAAACATTGCTGAACTGTACGCTTAAGATTAAGACAGTAGATTGTGTGTTATGTGTTTTCATCACAATAAAAATATGTATTTTGATAAACAATTTTGTATATGTGACTTTGAATGCACATTAAAAATTTTAGAAGAGTATACAACAAAATGGTCATAATAGCTAGCAAAACTAAATTTGAAACTTAACTTTTTAGATTCTCTGAGATTTGTATAGTAGGCATAAAATATTATCATTATAAAAAATGAAGTTGTTTGCACTTTTGAAATATAAAACAAAACTTCCATTGGGGCTTGCTATGAGGGAATGACTCATATATGGGAAACCTGTACTTGGAAAATAAGCAATTACATTCTCCTGAGAAATTCAAGACTCACCACGCTCTAGGGGACCTTTGTGTGGTTTTTTGATTCCTCTGGGACAGTTGGATCTTCTGTGTAGTCTAGGGGAGAAGCAAAAGCTAGGTAGCCCTCTAGCACACAAAGTAAAAAGCTAGCTGTCTTCAAAGAAAAATTTTGTTTTCTAAATTTCTTTATCTTTGAAAACCTGCAAAACAGAGGTGGACATGGCGGGAGGAGGAGCAGGTTAGGAAAGCATAGGGGGATTAATTGCTTTAGACACAATTTCCCAACTCAAGTGTACGTTGACATTTTAGCTTTGTGTTGCAACTCTTTTATCCTGACCCTGCCTGGGTACCCAGAGTTACAGTGACAAACAAATGCGTCATTACAGCATCATTGATTTATGACTATCTGTTCATGCCCTTATGGTTCTTGAAGCTATGGACTGTCACTACACTAACTTGTGCTGAAAGGGGATCATTAACCGTTTTCCCTTTATTTTAAATGATTGGCCAAATGAAGCACCCATAAAGGTGGCAAAAAACACAAGTTAGATAGTAATCTCCAAGATTGTTACAACCAAATGTTTAGAAAGGAAATTTCACTTTAAACATCAAAATGCCTCTGTTCCTCTGTGAAATTTTTTGATTCTACAAGATACTAAAAGTCTGTCAATAAGCTTATGTACATCATGATCAGTAGTTAATGAGTGACACTTGTATAGGACTTCTTTTGTGGTATTTAACCATTCTAACAAGGATGGCACCATATACCAACATGGAGTGCTTTCAACCCAACAAAAATTAGATGGTATGGCAAGAGTCGTGGCAATCCAGTTATTAAACAACAACAAAAAAAATAGAAAAATTAATAAAGGCATTATGAAATAAAAATGTTTGTTATATTTCCATAAAAATACTTAACAAATCTTATCTTCAGTCTAAGGTTAGAATTACAGCACTAGCCTATTTCTATTCTTGTTAGGAGGCACATCATCCCCATCTTTTCTCATTTTGGGGTCTTCTCTGTTTTTAAGAAAGAATTCTGAAATGTCACATTTCTAGCTCCCTTTTTCCTTCCCATAACTCATTTTCTCAGTTTGGAATACACCTTCAGTTTTTTGAAGGAGTGAATATAGCTGCTGAAGATAAAAATAGTTCTGACAATTTAGTAATGGTTTTTTCACTATGAGTGATGTTCTTAAATAATCATTCATGATATTGGTTGTCATTTTAGAGTCAAAAAAGATAAGAAAAAGGGGTGAAAGGAAAGGAGGAAAATAGGAAGAAGATAAAGGAGAAACCAGAAAACGGACGAAGAAAAGAAGAAAGGAAGGAAAGCAGGAAGGAAGCAGCAAGGGAGGAGAAGGAGGAAGGCAAACCGGCAATCACAAAGCAGACTTTTCAGGTAACTGTTTCTTCCAGTATTCTAAACAAATTAATTGAATTTCTGCCCCAAACTCAATTTGAAAATTCTCAATTTTCAGAATAAAAATAAAACATATAAAAATGGTCTACAGTGGTTTTATTCAATCTGAGTGTTTTTGCTAAATTTTAGAGATAGAAGTTTGCTACAGTTTTTTGAAACATAATTTTAAAAAAATATCAAGCAAAGAACAAATAAACACATTTTCTTAGTGCCTCCAAGATAATTTGGGTAGCAAGCCACACGAAATTTTTGAGTGAAACAGTGCTGACATAGAAAACGTTCTCAGTATCTGGGTCTTTAAAAATTGTGCTAAGCTTGCAAGCCCATAGCAGCTCAAGAGTAAGAACTTTCTTAGGATGTTTGTTGGTTTTTCCTTAGTTTATATGTAGCCAGCTGGTTTCTGACCTCTTTGTGTAAATATTCAGCTTTTCACATAATCAGATTCCATATTACCTTGTTATGACATCATTCTGGACAGGCTTTGATCCCTCACTAACGTTTTCAAACTATGCACATAAACTTAAATAACAATAAGAATAAGAAGGCTGCTATTTATCCAATAAATACTATGGCTGATGTTGTGTGTATGTTGTGTATGGATATAGATATAGACATAGATATAAATATTTGTTGTTTGTATATATTTGCATAATAACACATAGACCTACAGAAGGGTCAGCAATATACTGAGAAGTATATCCTATTCAGTTCTAAATTATTGAATATTTAAAAATATTTTGCATGTCTCTGGTGAAATATACATTTATTTTAAGTTCCCATTTGCTGCAATTGTTACTGGTTAATATTTTGGTTCAACTGATATTTTTTAAAACAGGTGAAATGTAGTGTAGAATTTAGAGACCCTGTTACATATTATTTTTCCACCTAGATAGATAAAATTAAAGCTTAAGCTATATTCTTAGGCAATCCAGAGGCCAAGGTATAAAAGACACAATTATCTTCTAAATAACCAAAAAATGTTTGATTAAGATAAATGACACAAGGCAGCTGTAAAAAGAATTCCCACTAGCCATTGACCCACAAACTGTGGAGTCATTTTTCATTTTTAGGAAAGTATCACAGTCAACTTAAATTCACAACAAACCTTTGGAGTTATAATGAAATGTCCTAAATTCTGCTTCAAAGGGTATTGACTAACATTATTTTTGAAGTTAAAATATACTAAAACATTAGGATTTCTATGGAACTTTGATTGCTGTTAAGCAGAAGTCATGTTTCTACAGGATTATTGTATCCCCAACGCTAGAGCAGTGCACAGCACCTAACAGTGGTCAACAAAAATTGTTGAATAAATGATAAATTAAATAGTAATAATAGCTTATGGAGATTTGAATACTAAAAGTAGTGTCACACATACCAAAAAGATATAGAACTAATAGATATGTAATAATAATAACAATACATATTTATTTACTGCTTTTCATTTGCCAGACATTATGCTAAGTGCTTTACATGCATTCTCTTACAATGGTCAAATTACCCCTATAAAAGGTAATGGTTAGGCTATCTCATATGAGAAACTCTGGCCAAGAGAATAGTACTAATGTGCTCAACATCACACAGCTAATAAATGATGAAGCTGAAGTTAAAATTTATGTCATCCTGGCTCCAGAGTATACATTTTTTAAAAACAGCTATGCTCTCTGTCTCAACACACTGTGGTTTCACGGTAACTTTATTATAGTCTTTAAGTTCAATCATGAACTACAGCTATAAAGAAAAGAAAAACTACATTTTACCAGTTCCAGAAGAATGGCTTTCATGAAGCATTAAATTTTCTACCAACAGATTAAATGTTTTTGTTGTTATTATAGTGTGTAGAAATTGCTCAATCATATTATGCTGTTTCTACATAGTACATAGGAATTTATCCCGTAAATACATTTTCACAAATGAGAAGTAGGTATAAGGATTTAACTACTGCATTTTTTTTCATAATAACAAAAAACTAGAAATAATCTCAATTCAGTTCAGTAGAGGCCTGGTTAAGCAAATTATGAATGTGTACTGGAATGCTACACAGTTATTAAAAAGATTAATGGATGAAATTCCAGGATTGAAAAGAAAACAGCAAAATTCACATGAATATGCATTAATCCATTTACCTATCTTATTGTGTGCTATAAAAAATGTGTACTTTTTACCCACTTTGTAACCTTCTGTAATGTTTAGATGTTTTCCATAAGTGTATAATATTTTTTTCAATTAAAACAACACTTTTTTCTAAAAAGCATTTTATCTGCATAAGGAAAAATAAAATAGCATAGAGTTTTATGACATGTCTCAAACTTAATGATTAGATCACATCTAAGGACAGTAAATATATAAGCACAGAAGCCCAGAGCACCCGTAAGGTTTATTTAAACATTCAAACATTTATTTAAGATTATAAAAATTAATATAAACTTTCCATCGTACCAGTAATGCTCTTTTTACATTAAACAAACAAGAAAATAAAGATAATATTTTAAATTACCATTCCAAAAACATACTAACTAATCAATTTGGTTTTGGATAAGATGCTTGGATTTTGAAGCAATAAAATTCAGAAAATTTTGCTGATATTAGGGATGATGAAGAAGTCATGTAAAACAGATGTGAGTACAGACGTTGGAATCAGGTAGTTCTGGTTCATCCAAGGTCTTGCCCACATCTCAGATGTAACCTTAGTTAAGTATTTAATATTTGTAGGCCTGATTTTTCATTTGTAAAATGTGGGTACTAATCCTACCCTGTGTGGAGCTTTAAATGATGTTGGTAAACATGATGTTGTGGGTCAGCAGGGGAGGTAGGGTAGGAGGGGAGAGGTTTACACGGTAGGTTCAGCAATATATATATTTTTTTCCTATCTCCGTGTCGCAACATTTTAAGCATCTGGATTCACAGCAATAAGGAATTACCAATGGCAATGCTAAGGAAAGAGCCGGCCAGATTACTGCCAACAGGTATGATGTTTTCACATTTTTAACATTTAAAAAATACTATTTCTAATACAAATTTTATCTTTTACTAACTGTATCTTTTTATTTACCAGCCCAATTGCTTCCTTACGGAAAGTACTCAATGGGCCTCCAATCAGGTTGTTTTACTGAAGGAGGGAAATATTCATCCAGCAACATTTTCAGGGAAGAAAGACATGGCTGATGCTTATTTTCCCTTTTAAATCATTAATACTGTTAGTTACTGTCCGGTAAAAGAAGAGAGGCAAACATTTCGCAGGAAGCAACAAGATCAACTCTGCATCCAATACTCAAACTTCATTCACAGTTGCAGCATTCCCATCAGATAGTGAAACATTTCGTAGTTCCGCCATGGAGTTGTCAATTGACTTCAGAGAAAAGTCTGCTAAATAGCCCAGCTCTCCGAGCCAGTCTTTGTTATTAGAAGCACAGTGAACTCACTCAACATATTCAGAGTTTTAGTTTTGTCATCACGTTATTTATTTATTTGTTTCCTTCATAAGGAGAAACATGTTTCCAATCTGGACCCAAACATGTGATCATCTCTTTCCTTGGGATAAGTGAGTAATGAGTTTATAAAAGTAAAGCCAAATTTTAAAGTGACTTCCTATATTCACTCCAATCCCAAAATAGAAAATTACCATGTTCTCCAAAATGTGCCATTTCACTTTCATGGAGTTCATCCTGAAACATTGGGAGGTACATGAGAAGTGACGTGGTCTCAGTGTGTGAGGCAAAGGATGCTGAGATACTCAGGCCTGGATGGGGGCAGTTTCCCCTTAGGATGAAGTCCAGATACTTTCCCATGACTTGTATAATTATTCATGACAGGTCCTTACTGTTTTCCATTTCATTCCTTCTTCTAATTTCATTTCTCAGTTTTTCTACATGGACTTATTTCCTCTTGTGCTAGGAGGCCTTTGAAAGTACAAGCCCTATGGCCTGAAACCATTTCCACTCTAACTATTCTATATGACTTCTCTCTCATTCCTACTTTTTACTCTTTCTTCATCTTTCAACCAAGTTGTCACTTTCTTTGGGAAGCTTGCCTTGGCCCTGACTGGGTGAGGTAGCTTTTCAATATGCTTCTTGTATTACTCAGAGTTCTCCAGAGAAATAAAACCAGAAGAAAATGTGTTATCAGAAATGCCTCATGAAATGTGGAGGGCTGAGAAGTCCCACAATCTGCTGTTTGCAAGCTGAAGACCCAGGAAAGTCAGCGGGGTGACTGTTCAGAGTCCAAAGGCCTAGGCCTAAGACCACGGGAGCCCATGATGTAAATCCCAGGCTGAGGGCAGGGAAGGATGAGTTCAAATTTCCCAGCTCATGCACTGAGGCAGGAAAAAGGGGCTGAATTCTCCTTCCCTCTCCTTTTGTTCTATTCAGGCCCTTAACAGATTGGATGATGCCCACGCACCCTGGGGAGGGCAACCTACTTTACGGAGCCCACAGATTCAGAAGCTCATCTCGTCTTTAACACAGTTAATATACTGTTTAATCTAGGCAACTTCTAGGCAATCAGATTAACACACAGAATTAACCATCACACTTAGATGTTTATGTATATTTTTGCTCTCCCAGTGCAGTTATCACGATACGTTAGAAGGTCTGTAAGGGAGGAGACTTCGTTGTTCTTGTTTACTGATGAATTCCCAGTGTTTATTACAGTGTGCCTGGCATGAAGGAGTTTCATAGATAAGTGAATGAATACTGTATTTTTTTAATACTAAGCTGTCTAAAAAGCTTCTGTACTCCAGAGCTTCAGAAGAAAACATGAGATAAGTTGACATTGAAAAGTAGGATTTTTATGTGACCTCTTGATTCACTAATGATTCACACAACGGCATGTATGAATCTTAATTGCGTTTTGTTAAATGAAAGAGCCAGACACAAAAGACCGCACAGAGAATGATTCCATTCATATGTCATAGTGGAAAATGTAAAACTAAAGGAACAGAAAATAGGTCAATGGTCTCCAGGGGTTCTGAATGGAGGGATGAGGAAATTGACTACAAAGTGGCAGCACAGGGGCATCTTCGGGTAATGGAGTTGCTCTGTATGGTACCTGTGGTGTTGGCTCCATGACTCTGTGTATTCTTCAAAACTTAGAGCTGTACACTGTCAACCTGTATGCAAATGCAAAACAAATTAACTAGAATGTGGGAAAACCCAGGATATGAAATCTGACAAATGAACCTAACTATATTAAAAATGAATTGTATCAGGTAACTTCATTGAAGGGTATAGGGAAGAAAGAACTGACCTAAGTAATTTTAACAAAATGTTTTGACAGATACTAAAATACAAAGGAAACTGTATATCAAAACTTAGTGTTAGTTGGTAAATTTATTTCTCTCACAGTTTAGCAATTCTTACTGTATGTAAATACATTGTGATGCTGAGAGCAACTTCTCTCACTGTTAGAGAAGGAATATACAAATAAAGAAGCAAAGGCTAGAATGAAACCTGTTATACTGATTAGAGTCAGAGACATCAGAATAAACTATATTTATTTAAATAGAGCTATAAGATATAAAGCATATATATTAAAATATATGTTTGCATGCATTCAGGCAAAGAGATACAGAAATATTTTATACATTTATATATGTGTTTATATACACACAGATATGCATATATAAATGTATATATCTTTTGCTGTGTGTGTGTATGTATGTGTGTGTGTGCGTGTGTGTGTGTGTGTATATATATATATACACACACACACATATATATACAGAAATAAATGTATTTCCTAAATATTTTTGCTGAGGTGGCCTAGAAATAGTGAAACCAAAGTAGAAACAAGAACTCCAACCTCATTGGTTTGTAAATACTGTTCTCTAGTAAAAGGAATTAGGACTCCCTAGAGAAACTGCTGATTCTAGGACTGTGCTGGGAAAGATACATGATAAGCCTGGAACATCTTGTAGCATCAGAACATAAGGAAATAGTCATGCTTAATGACAAGAATACATTCTGAGAAATACACGATTAGGTGATTTTGTCATTGTGTAAACATCACAGGATGTACCTATATAAACCTATATGGTATAGCCTACTACATACCTAAGCTATATGGTATGGCCTATTGCTTCTAGGCTATAAACCTGTACAGTATATGGCTATACTAAATACTGTAGGCAGTTGTAATAGTCTTAAGTATTTGTGCATCTAAACATAGCAAAGATACAGTAGTAATACAGTATAAATGGTTATTTTATTCTATTTCATGTATTTATTTTTTTGAGACAGAGTCTTGTTTTGTCACCCAGGCTAGAATGCAATGCAATCTCAGCTCACTGCAACCTCCACCTCCCATGTTCAAGAGATTCTTTTGCCTCAGCCTCCTGAGTAGCTGGGACTACATGCGTTAGCCACCACACCCGGCTAATTTTTGTACTTTTAGTAGAGACAGGGCTTCACCATGTTGGCCAGGCTGGTCTCGAACTCCTGACCTCAAGTGATCCACCCACCTAGGCCCCCCAAAATGCAGAGATTACAAGTGTGAGCCACCACACCCAGCCTAAATATTTTTTTAAAAGGTATACCTATATAGGGCATTTACCTAGGAGCTTGCAGGACCAGGAATTGCTGTGAGTGAGTTGGTGAGTGAATGTGAAGGCCTAGGACATTCATTACTGTGTGCTACTGTAGACTTTATCAACACTGTATCCTTAGGCTACACTGAATTTATTTAAAATATTTTTCTTTCTTTAATAATAAATTAACCTTAGCTTACAGAAACTTTTTTACTTTATAAAACTATAAAATTTTCTTTAACTTTTTCACTCTTTTGTGATAACACAGCTTAAAATGCTAACATGTTGTATATCTGTACAAAAATATTTTCTTTATATATATCCTTATTCTGTAAGCTTTTTTCTACTTAAGTTTCCGCCCCCCCCCCCTTTTTTTTAACATTTTTGACAAAAACTAAGACACAGACAATAGCCTAAGCCTACACAGGGTCAGGATCATCTTCTACCTCCACATCTTTGCCCACTGAAAGGTCTTCAGGGGCAACAACATCCACGGAGCTGTCATCTTCCATGATCGCCGTGCCTTCTGGAATACCCCCCGAAGAACTGATCTGAAGCTGTTTTACAGTTAACCATTTTGTGGGTGAGTCAAAGGAATATATTCTAAAGTAATGTTCAAAAGTATAGTGTAAATAGTAAACGTGTAAACCGGTAACATAGTTGTTTATTACCAAGTATTAGATACTGTGTATAATTGTGTGTGCTATAGTATATGTTGGTTTGTTTACACTGATATCACAGCAAACATAAGTAATGTATTGACCTATAACATCATGATTGCTGCAACATCACTAGGTGAGAGGAATTTTTCAGCTCTGTTATAATCGCATGGAACTACTGTTGTATATGCGGTCTATTGCTGACTGAAACATCATTATGCAGCACATTGCTGTAATAATAAGTAAGTTTTTTATACTAGGATCCTGGCATGTCAAAAGTACACAAGAGGCAACCTGAAAGAACTACCAATAGCTAAGCTATAAGAATGTGAGCAACCAAATAAATAACTCTATTGGATTATAAACCACAGAATAGATATTCATGAGTCCAGACACATAGAAATAAATGATTAAATAAACAAATAAACAGATGAGGGAAATGAGACAAATATTTATTTTGGAATAATTTCAAATAATAAATATAGAAAGAAGGAAGGAAATAGAAAATCATCACTAGAACCCACAGTAATATTTGCTGCAGGCAAGATCTAGGGACAAATGCAAAAATTTGTGAGTGAAATGTTAAGGAAAAGCAGGATGTTTGTATGATCTCAAAGTATTTCCCTCAAAATATTTTTTATTTTGTGGTAAAATATTTTTTATTATTGTGATAGTTTAAAAATATGTCCACAAATCAAGGAGGTGGAGTTTAATTTCTCTCCTCTTATATGTGAGCTGAACTTAGTGACTTGCTTCTAATGAACAGAATAGGAAAAAGGAAGAATAAGTAATTTTACATTCAGGAAGCTTGGCAGACACCAGGTTAACCGACAGATCTTGGTTAACACCACCAAAAACGAAACATATCAAAACCATGTGCTTTTTGATATCATGTACTGAGAAGGGTACATCACTTCTATGGATCTCTTCCCCCAAACCCATAACATCAGTCTAATCATGAAAATACCAGACAAACCCAAATAGAGGAACACTTTTCAAAATACTCGACCACATAGTGTTACTGTGATGAAAGATACTGTCACAGACTGGAATACACTGAAGAGACATAACAAGTAAATGTCATGTGTTATCATTAACTGGATACCAGAACAGAAAAAGACATTAGTAGGAAAACTGGGGAAACCTGAAGACAGTTTAGTACCAGTGTTAATTTCTTAGTTTTGATAAATTTACCATAATTATTATCTATGCAAGATGTTAAGGATAAAGTGAGCTGGGTGAAGGGTATATAGAAGCTCTCTGTACAATTTTTGCAACTGTTTTGTAAACCTAAAATTATTCAAAGGAAAAAGTAAAAAAGAAAATAGAAAAGATATTGGGAAGTTCATTGAGTTGTTGAGTTCATAAGAATATCAGACTCAAGGGCCACACAGCCACAAGCAATGTTCCAAATGATAGATACAGTGACACTGACCTGCCAGTACAGTCGTCTCTCAGTATCTGTTGGGGTTTGGGAGATGGGTTCCAGGACCTCCCTCACCAAAATCCACAGATGCTTCACTCCCTGATCTAAAATGGCATAATATTTACATTTAACCTATGCATATCCTTCCATACACTTTAAATCATCTCTAGATTACTTATAATATCTAATTCAATGTAAACGCTATAGAAATAGTTGTACTACATTGTTTAGAGAATGTTAACAAGAAAAAAAAGTCTGTACATGTTCATTGCAGATATAACATTCCCCCCTCCAATATTTTCTGCGAGTGGTTAAATCATGGATGTGGAACCCACAGACACAGAGGGCCTACTCTGTATCACTGCTGCTGCTGCTTGAACTGTCAACACAACTGGCACGGGACATGAGATTCTTTTTCAGGGGCTGTGGCCACCACTGCCTTGAGAATGAGATCTTGTTGTAATATTCACTGACTCTAGAAATAATTCTCTGAGACTTTACTTCCTTGGGTCAATGGCTCTCTATTGAAAATAGTGGGTGTGTCCTATGATGAGTGGAGGCCAGGGACATGTATCTATGCTTAGTTTGAAGAGAAACTGGGAAGAGAAGTGTCAGGCATTTTTCCAGTTTCTCTAATGGGAGAAGGTCCCCAAATATATGAAGGGAGTTCAGATATTTGGCAGCCAAGAAGAATGAAAAACTATCTAGTATCTTTTGTGAATATAATGTTGGTATAACTAGAACTTTCAAGCCACGTAAAAGAAATCTTTGAAGACCTGGTGCGGTGGCTCATGCCTGTAATCCCAGCACTTTGGGAGGCCAAGGCGGGCAGATCACCTGAGTTCAGGAGTTTGAGACCAGCCTGACCAACATGGAGAAACCCTTTCTCTACCAAAAATACAAAAAATTCGCCAGGTGTGGTGGCACGTGCTTGTAATCCCAGCTACTCGGGAGGCTGAGGCAGGACAGTCTCTTAAACCTGGGAGGCAGAGGTTGCCGTGAGCTGAGATCAGGACATTGCACTCCAGCCTGGGCAACAAGAGCAAAACTCCATCTAAAAAAATTTTAAAAGAAAAAAGAAAAATCTTTGAATAACTTGATTCAGTATATCTAATTGTGTCAACAGAAAACTAGATAGAAAAATTAAAGAGAAGACAGCTTTTTAAGCTTTGTAAGATATATGTTTTAATTTGACTTTACTTTCTAATATTCACTTTCTGACAACTGCTCATTTTTCTATATTGTCTGCCCAACCTCTTCACTGACAAAAAAAAAAGGAAAGAAAAAGAAAAAAGAAAGAAATACGGCACTGTTTGTTCACAGGTAAAAATCTTTCTTCTCTTCTCATTAAAGATAATTTGGTCACAAAGTTTCTTTTTAATTTTTACATACACATTGCCTATTATTTACTAATAACATATATCAACAATTTAGTTCATAGAAGAAATCAAATAGATATTAATTCATACTCAAGCCTTAAAAATTAGATAAGCCCTTTTTTTTTTCTTTTTCTTCTGAGCAATGAAGACAGTGCAGATTGGTGTTTGGGCAAGTCTGAGCTATTATCATCATACCAATATCGACAAGTTCTCCTTTGTCGTTACAATATTACCTTCTGTCACATTCATGGTTTCTGCTCCTACCTCATTTGTTCTCTTTAGAAACTTATGGACAGTCAACTGGCTTTTGAAATGGAGAGAAATAGAGTTGATAAACTCTGGCAGATAATTACATTCTTGCCTTCACAAGAGGGTCTGGCTGCCACCATGTTAAAGTATCCTATGAAAGAGAAAGGCAAAAATGTTGTTTTAGCATTATGTATAAACAGTTCCCAAATTTGGAAGAAAAAAAGACATAAGCATATCTTTGTGCAAAAAAATCAGTATAAATTTCCCCACTCAACTGAAATCTTAGCTCATTGGAGTTACCCATTCATGCTATGAATGCTGGCCTTGACTTTCCTATTGTAACTCAGCCACATTGAAATATATGGCAAAGCCTGGGTAGGCTTAGGCAGTAGACAGCTGGGGTTCAGATTCATGCCTTGGAATCATGACCACTCAGCTGTGGGAAAAGAAGACCTCACCTCCAGGTTATTGTTGCCCTGTGAGTGTTTTAGGCTTAATTTAAATTTGGAAGTTTTCTTTCTTTGTAAATCTGAAGATTAAAAACAAGAGAATATTCTTTGCCTCTGACTGAATGAAAACTCAGAAAATACGAACTCTAAAAACAGGATTGTCACAAAGAAAACCTTTATTACTTCCTCCAGCATCCCTAGATAATGAGGAAAAAGGAGAGCATGCCCCTAGCCTAGAAAATAGGTAAGTTATAAATCTTAACACTCCAGGAAAGGGAGAGAAAATGACTCAAGTATTATGATACAAATGCTAAGGATGACAGGAGAAATAGCTAACATAGATTGGGCATGTACCATATGCCAGACATTGTTTTAAGTGCTTTATATTGATAAATTTTTTAATCCTCAAAATAACTCTAGGTATTACTTCCTGACTTAACAGCTAAGAAAGATGGGCACATCTTTTAATCAAATTGCTAAAAGACACAGCAAGTGAGAGTGGAAGGCAGAATTTAAACTCAGGGACTTTACCTAGACCCCACCATGTGAACCCTTGAGTCCCAGGTCCTTCTTACGCTTGATGCGAGGGCAACAGGTTTGTTAGGTTCTGACAGGGTTAGTGGAGAGAAAACTGGCCTGACTGCATGTTCTGCTCTGCCAAAGTGTTTTCTGGGAGCAGTCATAGCTCCTTAAAATCAGCGTGGCTTTTGCAGAGACAGCCACAGGTGCAAATCATACACACATTTTTCTCAATTTACATCACTAAACACCAAGTGCCACCTTTTATCTCAGCACAGCATTTGCACCAATGTTGAGACTCCAGCACTGTTTTAGTCAGGGTAACTCATTTCAGCTGCTACAAAAAGCTTTGTTTTGGGATAGTTTTCTTTGCTGTAAAAATCTCAGTGGCCTAATACGATGAAATCTTACTTCTTGCCCTTGTTCCTGTCTGATGCAGGTTGAAAGGGGGCCCTGCCCCCACCAATTCATTCGGGAACCTAGTTTACTTCCGTTTTCAACACAAGGTTTCTTCTTATCATCTAGCAGGTAGATGAGAAAAGAATAGAGGATCTCAAGAGAGGCTGTTAGAAACCAGGCACATTGCTTCTCCCAACGTTGCATTAGTCAGAATGTTAAGAGGTCAGGAACTGTGGAAAAAAGGACAATCATGGTGAATTTGTGAGCACTGGCATTCTCTGCTAAAAAATAAACCAAAAACCAAAACCAGAACAAAGAACCAACTACTTTTGTGCACTGTATTCATGTGGGAGGCTTCAAATAATTTACAACATCAAACATCAAAGGGACAAATTATCATTTCTTTGGTCCCTGGTAGGAAAGGGAGAAGTTCTCATTACAAAGTAGCTCAAAACATTGCAATCCACTCCTATTCTCTGGGCAACGCTGTGATCAGCTTGTAATCCCGGCTCTTGGCTTAACATTGACTTCCTCTTCAAGCTCTGGTGTCAATCCCTTAAATTCTGTCAATGATAGGATGCCACCACAGCTTTCCCCACCACTAAGCCACTCATATTCATACTGGAGACTGTATTTCTTTGTCTAATTGATGTTATCTTAGCAAAATATATTGCGATTAGCCACTCAGATTTTTTAAATTTTATTTTATTAAGAATAAAATCAACTAATTTTTTCAGACACACTTAGCACTAACTTTATAAAATACAGAAACATGCAAATATAAAATATTCTGAAATCATTATTTTCAGTATTTGTGCTGAGTCATATAAACTGTCTCCAAACCATCAGAAAAATGCTCTGAAGTTAAGAAACTATGAGTATGTTAGGAGAGCTAAATGATGGATGACAGATGGCTCACTTCATTAAAGCATTTAGCATTTCTTATTGTGTTTGCTTTGGAAGAAATCCACCTTGCTTTTGTGATTAAAAAAAAAAACACATAGTTGATCACCAATGATTAGTCAAGAAGAGTCAGGTGAAAAGTTTAGGGTCTGGAGTCAGATTGTTGGATTTTATTAACTGTGTGTCTTTGGCCAAGTTCTTCAACCTCTTTGTGCCTCAGTCTCCTGAACCATCAAATGAAGATAATAATAGCATCTATCCCATTAGAATTGATTAAAAAGAGTAAATAAATTAAATCCTCATAACAACCTTATGAGATAGCTACTATCATTTTGTACCGATACATGTAAAAACATATAGAGTAGTGCTTGGCACATATTGAGTGATCAATACATATTAGCCATGATCATCATTGGCATCATCAATATTATTGTCACCCTCCCAATCAAAAAATAATTTTTGCAGTTTTCAGATAAAAACTATTTTTTTTTTGAGATAACTGAATACTGTAACTTTAGATTGTGGTCCCCAAAGAAATGTTGGAATGAGGATTAGCCATCAGTACATCCAATGGTCAAGTCAGTGGGCTTGTGCAGTATTCTCAATTGTTGAGTAAGGCTAGGTACGGTGGCTCACACCTATAATCCTAGCACTTTGGTAGGCCTAGGCAGGAGGATCCCTCAGGCTTGGAGTTTGAGGCCAGTCTGGGTAACATAGTAAGACCCCATGGGTCTACAGCAAACTTGAAAATTAGCCAGGTGTGGTGGAATGTATCTGTAGTCCCTGCTACTTTGGAGGATGAGGTGGGAGGTTTGCCTGAGCCCAAGAGTTCAAGGCTACAGTGAGATCAGTGAGATAGGATCAAGCCACTGCAATCCAGCTTGGACAACTGAGTGAGATCCTGTCTCTAATAAATGAATGAATAAATAAATACTGATCAATTCATAAATCCATTCAATGAATGTTTATTACATGCCTACTATGTGCCAATATTATAGCTCCACTACTTTCTAGCTGTGTGTACTAGAGCGACTTTCTTTACCTCTCTGAGCTTGGCTTTCTTTATGTGAGAAATATAAATAACAATATCTACTTCCATCATTGTTGTGAAGAGTAAATTCAGTAAGAAGTTTTGTAAAGCCATGGCACAGCACCTGGGACATACAATAATCTCTCAGTAATTAAATTATTATTCTTTCAAAAATTAATGGGAAAAGCCATTTGCCCTGAAACAGGGTTCTTTCACACAGTTTTTCAAACTGTAGATCTTGTTTGGTAAGTGGCGAATCAATTTTTAAATAATTTTTAAAAAGAGAATTGACATTTAAAAAAACCAACATTTCTGAAAAAGAAACAGTATAGTATAATAAAATAAAGGAAAAGATTTAAATAGAATAATGCAGATAGGAGTGCATCATATATACTAAAACTTTAGTTTCATTTATATAAATATCTACATGTATATGGGTATTGGTTGTATGTAAACCATCTTTCTTACTAAGGGATTCAGTCAAAAAAGTTTGGGAGCTTTTTAATAGTATTGAAGAGTGCTATTTTGGTACCTTTAAATGCCCAGAAATAAGAACAGTGTTTGTGTTTGTTATGATGTGGCAGAAATAGCACACATAAGATTTTTAAATAAATCAATACCAAGCTTGCTTGGTGGCTTGGTGGAAGGGGTTAAAACTATTGTCTAAAAAATAAGATATCAAGATTATTGATAAATTGCACTTTTCTATGTTACTTCTGCTCACTACCATCCTACAAAATCGAAAAGTTATTTGTAATTTTATGGATACCCTATAACTTTGAAACATTCTGCATTAAACCTACCTCCTTATAGGTGAGGTGAAATCCAGCAGTCCTCTGTTATTTCTATTATGTGTACTGGTGCAGACTAAAGGGAAGAGAGCTGTCAGCAGTCACCTGAAAAACTCTGTGAATAATTGCCATCTTCTCAGGAGAGTCCCTTGCTCTAAAAGCCTTCAACTCCAGATCATCTGCTGTTAGGGTTGCTTGGGCACATGGGCCTCCTTTCTCTTTTTCCAAATTAAGGGCACTCAACAGAGCTGCCCCACTAGGCACTACTGAATTCTCTGAGACTAATCTACACAGTAATGAGAACTGGAATCTGTCACTTACTCTCCCAGGAGGTAACAGTTCACACACTGCTACATCATCCTATTAAAATAACTTATTAGCTGTGTTGCTTGTCTGCTGCTATTCATCATGAAGGTGTGACCAGAGAGACATGTATTTGAACAACTGATGAAATTTAATTTAAATTGTTCTCCATTTTCTTTTAATGGCTGAATGCATACATGCCGTAAGTAAACGTAAGCATTTATATAGGTCATAGGTACCTTAAGGAAGTATCAACAAAATTACTGCTTTTCACCAATTAGATGAAACAAAAAAAAGTTGAATGAGAATCTATATCTCAGTGAAAATATGAAAGAAGTGTGTATACCCCATTCCTTGCATTTTTTGTGTACCAGAAAATATTTATGCTTTCACAAGAGGCTTTCGTTATAGGTCTAACATATTATGCTATGAAACCATTGCCAAATCATTCTTGGAGCTATTGGAGAAGATGAATTTATATGGAATAATCAGGAGTTGGGTGTAATTTTTTATCACAAGTCCACCAAATTATATAAAAACTTCTTTGTTGTTTATTTTTTTTCAGTATAATATCTCAGTAAGAGTATGGGCTTTGACCTTATATGGAGGTTAAGTCCTGACACTCTTGTTTGATAGTTGTGTGATCTTAGGGGAAATTATTTAGCTTATTATTCTCATTTATTTCATTTGTAGAAGAGTAGGAATAAAATAATACCTATCCCATTCTTGAGGTTGTAGGGAGGATTAAATGTGCCTAAATAGTGCGTGGCTCATGGTTAAATCCTCAATAACACCTGTTAATATTAGTATAGTCACCATCATAATCCAGCCCTCCTGTTCCAAAGAAAAAAATCAGCAAGAAACAGTTTTGCATTTTTAAATTAAAAATTTTGTTTGCTTTTGATGGAGCTATTTGAAAACTGCAAGTAAAGAGTGCAGCTCAAAATATATTGGAAAGCAACATTAAGACTGTGATCAGCTGCTGTGAGGCCTCATTCTCAACCATCTTCCCTGAAAAGGAGCATTTGTAACATGCAGTGCTATAACTCTACTGGTCATTAGCTTTATAATTTTGAGCAAGTTTCTTTAACTCTCCAAGTTTCATGTTTTTCATCTTTGGAAAAGAAGTGATAATACTTCGTTTCTTATGGTGTTATGAAAATGAAATCAACTATGTAAAACATCAGTGTGTCTAGCATGTGTAAGTACTCAACAAACTGCAATAGTTGTAATCGTTATTATTCATAATGCTGCAGACCCACTATCTGTGAGGTACAGCTCTGGATCATTTTCTAACAGTTGTTTAGGTGCAAACTGTACCCTCTCTACCCTTTCTGGGTCTCTCTTATGTCCTCAGAGGCCCACAGTTCCCAGAGGGCTGCCTGGAATTGGACCGATTATAGAATAGAACTTTTCAAACTAGATCATGTCATACTTAAATAGAATTTGTAACTTTGGCCTCATTAGCTCAACCTTTTAGCAAACTACAAAAAGTAGCCTATGCTGATGCCTGGGTTGTTTTATTCCTAGATTATTAATTAGTTAAGTACTGTTCAAACAATTTTTTAAATAAGATCCAAATTTATACTATTGGTGAATAATGTAAACCACTCATAACCTTTCAAATTTATTAGAATTTAAAGAATATTCCAAAAATAACAATCACATAGGCAGAGTTATTCCATATTAGGTAGAAGAGATTCCAGACATTATTTTAGAGTCAATAAATTCGTGAACAACTAGCAATTTAAATCTCACCCAAATTCTATGTAAACAAAGTTAAGAAGGAATTCTTTTTTACACTTTGAGCATTGGCATGAGTATGTCCTGAGGAGTTGTATAGCCACATGGAGCATGCAAAATGAAGTACTGGGTTTCCATCGTTTTGCTGAAATATGTCTTTCCAGACATGCATTTGCCTTAAATCTCATCACAGTCTCTAAAATGCAATATATTTTATTTAAAAGAAAATTCTTAATAATAATCTTGAAAATGCATATAAAAAGATATCTTCACTTTTATTTTTCTTGTCTATACTGACACATCCTCAATACTACTACTCACTACTTGAAGAAGAAGAAAAATCATAATGGGAATATAATAATAATAGCCAATACTTCCATAGTATTTTCACATTCCTATCACATACTGTACACTTTACATATATTAAGTTGTTTAATCCTCACAACAACCTTATGAGGTAAATACTGTTTTTATCTCTATTTTACATTGTGAGAAAGTGAGCCATAGGAGAGTGACTTTCATTTGCTGAAAGTCATGCAGGTAGAAATATATAGCACCAGAAATCGAACATAATGGTTCTTACTCTCAAATATCATCTGGTCAAAATTGTTATGTGGCAAATGCATTTCATACTTATTAACATTAAACATCAAACATATAGTACATGATGATGTACACTCCTGTGTTGAAATACAGTGCAGTCATGCATCACTTCATGGCAGGGAAATTTTCTGAGAAATAAGTAGTTATGCAGTTTCATTGTTGTATCATGGGATGTAGTTACACAAACCTAGATGGTAAAGCCTACTACACACTTAGACTAGATGGTATAGCATATTGCTCCTAGGCTACAAACCTATACAACATGTTACTGTACTGAATATTATAGGCAATTGTAATATAAAGTATTTGTGCATCTAAACCTACCTAAACATAGAAGAGATATGAAGTAATGGTATAGTATAAAAGATTTTAAAAATGATACAGCTGTATGGGACAGTTACCATGCATGGAGCTTGCAGGAATGGAAGTTGCTGTGGTGAGTGAGTGGTGAGTGGATATGTAGGTGCAGGACATTACTGTGTGCTACTTTAGGCTTTATAAACGCTGTATGTGTGCTATTTTAAACTTGCTTAAAAATATTTTTCTTTCTTAAATAAGAAATTAATCTTAGTTACTGCAACTTTTTTACTTTATGAACTTTTAAATTCTTACATTTTTTAACTCTTTAATAATGACATTGTAAAATATAAACACATGGTACTTCTATTAAAAATATTTTCTTTATATCCTTATTCTATAAGTTTTTTTCTATTACTTGTTTTTTTGCTTTTTGTTTGACAAAAACTAAGACACACACACATGCATTAGGCTAGGCCTACACAGGGTCTGGATCATCCGTATTACTATTTCCACCTCCACATCTTGTCCCCCTGGAAGGTCTTCAGGGGCAGTAACAGGAATGAAGCTATCATCTGCTAAGATAACAATGTCTTCTCCTGGAATACCTCTTGAAGGACATGAGGCTATTTTATGGTTACCATTTTTTAAAAGTAGAAAGAGTAGACTTGAAAATAATAAGTATAATATATTAAATACATAAACCAGTGTGACATAGTCATTTATTATCATTATCAAATATTATGTACTGTACCAAATTGTAAGGTCCTGTATTTGCATTTGACTGGTAGTGCAATAGGTTTATTTATACTAGCATCAGGACAAATATGTGAGTAATGTGTTACACTATGATGTTACAAAGACTACAACATCACTAGATGTAGGAATATTTAGTTCCATTGTTATCTCATTCGACTACCATCATATATGCAGTCTGTCCTTGACTAAAAGGTTGTTATGGTGCATGACTGTACTGGTATATAATTCCTAAGAAAAAAAAAATCCTTCTTTCACATGGCTTGAATTGTCTTAAACTAAGCTGTGTTTCTTTCCTGTTTGTGTGGTCTTGGAAAATCTATATGTCTAGTTTAGATAAAACAAGTAAGAGAAAATAATCTTTTTAATTGCATTATAAATATCAGACTCAAAATTAAATGGGTTATTGCCCTTTAAAGGTGAAACGGTGACTAAATGAGGCTTAGGAAAAGCAATATCTATAGTTATTCTGGAAAAAGCTGGTTATAGGGATAAACCTGTTAGAGCTGATCTCCTAACATGTAGCAGACATGTGGTTTGAGAGGTGACCCTAGTTCCAGCAGATAATTTAACACACATCTATCACAATGTAAGATCTTTCATATATAGTGTTCATAAGTACCTTCACAACAAGTTCAAGTTGATTTGACTAAATCAATTATGATCATTCCATTTTTCCTGTCACTATTGTTTGAGGAACTAATACTTAAGCCCATAAGAACTCAATATTCTTCTGGCTGTCATTTGCTCAGGAATATGTGACCTAAGTTGGCCCAATCCAAAACCAATGGAGAAACTTATCCCATGGTCGAAAGGACTTATTTTCACCCCCACTGGAGAAAGAGCTTCAAGCAGGATGAAGTTACCACTGTGGACAACAGAGGAAAGAGGGACTTCTTGAGCTGCTGAATCGAAAAGCCTTGGGAGCCACACCACCTTTCACTTCCTTTTGAGGGAAAAAATACATGTTATCATAGTTTAAATTTGTTTTGGTCAGCCTTTCTGTTAATTTGCAACCCAGACACAGCTAGGAAACTTGTCTTCATAGCTCAAAACCTGCCATATAGAGCTGAAAAGTATAACACGAGAACTTCGCTATGCAAACACAAGTATCAATAACCAAATAGACCAAGCAGAGGAAATAATTTCAGAGCTTGAAGGCCATCTTGCTGAAATAAGAAAGGCAGGCTAGATTAGAGAAAAAAGAATGAAAAGGAATGAACAAAACCTCTGAGAACTATGATTTTGTAAAAAGACTGAATCTATGAATGATTGGGGTACATGAAACAGAGAGGGAGAATGGAGCCAAGTTGGAAAACATACTTGAATATATCATCCAGGAGAACTTCCCCGACCTAACAAGACAGGCCAACATTCAAATTCAGAAAATCTAGAGAACCCCAGTAAGACACTTCATGAGAAGATCAACCCTAAGACACATAATTACCAGATTCTCCAAGGTTGAAATGAAGGAAAAAATGTTAGGGGCAGCCAGAGAGAAATGCCGAGTCACTTACAAAGGAAGCCCATCAGACTAATAGTGGACCTCTCAGTAGAAACCCTATAAGCCAGGGGAGATTGGTGGCCAATATTAAACATTCTTAAAGAAAAGAATCTCCAACCCAGAATTTCATATCTGGCCTAACTGAACTTCATAAGTGAAGAAGAAATAAAATCCTTTTCAGACAAACAAATGCTGAGGGAATTCGTCACTACCAGGCCTGCCTTGCAAGAGCTCCTGAAGGAAGCACTAAATATGGAAAGGAAAAACTGTTACCAGACATTGCAAAAACACACTAAAGTACAAAGATATGACACTATGAAGCAACTACATCAACAAGTATGCAAATAACCACCTAACATGATGATGACAGGATCAAATTCACACATAACAATATAACCTTAAATATAAATGGGCTAAATACCCCAATTAAAAGACACAAAATGGCAAGCTGGCTAAAGAGTCAAGATCCATTGGTGTGCTGTATTCAAGAGACCCATCTCATGGGCAAAGACACAATCGGTTCAAATAAAGGGATGTAGGAAAATTTACCAAGCAAATAGAAAGCAGAAAAAAGCAGAGGTTGCAATCCTAGTTTCTGACAAAACAGACTTTAAACCAATTAAGATTTAAAAAAGATGAAGGGCATTACATAATGGTAAAGGGATCCCTTCAACAAGAAGAGCTAACTATCTTGAGTATATATGAACCCAATAAAGGAGTACCCAGATTCATAAAACAAGTTCTTAGAGACCTATAAAGAGACTTAGACTCCCACACAATAATAGTGGGTCACTTTAACACACAACTGTCAATATTAGACAGATCATCAAGACAGAAAATTAACAAGGATACTCAGGATTTGAACCCAGCTCTGGATCAAGTAGACCTGATAGCTATCTACAGGACTCTCCACCCCAAAACAACAGAATACACACTCCTCTTAGCACCACATGGCACTTACTCTAAAGTTGATTGCATAACTGGAAGGAAATCACTGCTCAGCAAATGCAAAGGAACTGAAATCCTAACAGTCTCTCAGACAACAATGCAATCAAATTAGAACTCAAGATTAAGAAACTCACTGAAAAACACAAAACTACATGGTAATTGAACAACCGGCTCCTGAATGACTCCTGGGTAATTAATGAAAATAAGGCAGAGATCAAGAGATTATTTGAAACAAATGAGAACAAAGAGACAAAAACATACCAGAATCTCTGGGACACAGCTAAAGAAGTGTTAAGAGGAAAATTTATAGCACTAAATGCCCACATCAAAAAGCTAGGAAGGTCTCAAATTGACATCCTAACACAGCTAAAATAACTAGAGAACCAAGAGCAAACAAGCCCCAAAGCTAGCAGAAGACTAGAAATAACCAAGATCAAAGTGGAACTGAAGGAGATAGAAACATGAAAAACCCTTCAAAAAATCAATGAATCCAGGAGCTGGTTTTTTGAAAAAATTAATAAAATAGATGACTGCTAACTAGACTAATAAAGAAGAAGAGAGAGAAGAATCAAATAGACACAATGAAAAATGATAAAGAGGATATAACCACTGACTCCACAAAAGTACAACCATCAGAGAATACTATAAACACCTCTATGGAAATAAACTAGAAAATCTAGAAGAAATGGATAAATTCCTAGACACATACACCCTCCCAAGATTGAACCAGGAAGAAATTGAATCTCTAAATAGACCAATAACAAGTTCTGAAGTTGAGGCAATAATAAAGAACCTACCAACCTAAAAAAAGGCCAGGACCAGATGAAATTACAGCTGAATTCTATCAAAAGTATAAAGAAGAGCTGGTAGCATTTATCGTGAAGCTATTCCAAACAACTAAAAACAAGAGACTCCTTCCTAACTCATTTTATGAGGCCAGAATCATTCTGATACCAAAACCTGGCAGAGATACAACAATAAAGGAAAACTTTAGGCCAATATCCCAGAAGAACATTGATGCAAAAATCCTCAATAAAATACTGGCAAACTGAATCCAGCAGCAGATCAAAAAGCTTATCCACCATAATCAAGTTGGCTTTATCCCTGGGATGCAAAGCTGGTTCAACATCCACAAATCAATAAACACAATCCATCACATAAAGAGAACAAAAGACAAAAACCACATGATTATCTTAATAGGCAGGAAATGCCTTGAATAAAATTTAACATCCTTTCATGTTAAAAACTCTCAATAAACTATGTCTTGATGGAACATACCTCAAAACAATAAGAGTCATTTATGACAGACCCACAGCCAATCTTATACTGAATGAGCAAAAGCAGGAAGCATTCCCTTGAAAACTGGTACAAGACAATGATGCCCTCTCTCATCACTCCTATTCAAAATAGTATTGGAAGTTTTGGCCAGAGCAATCAAGTAAGAGAAAGAGATAAAGTATATTCAAATAAGAAGAGAGGAAGTCAAATTGTCTGTTTGCAGATGATATGATCCTATATCTAGAAAACCCCATCACCTTGGCCCAAAACCTTCTTAGCTGATAAACAACTTCAGCAAAGTCTCAGAATACAAAAACAATTTGCAAAAATCACAAGCATTCCTATAGGATACCAACAATAGACAAGCAGAGAGCCAAATCATTAATGAACTCCCATTCACAATTGCTACAAAGAGATTAAAAACCTATAAATACAGCTAACAGTGAAGTGAAGGACCTCTTCAAGGAGAACTACAAATCACCGCTCAAGGAAATAAGAGAGGACACAAACAAATGGAAAAACATTCCATGCTCATAGATAAAAAGAATCACTATGGTGAAAATGGCCATGCTGCCCAACGTAATTTATAGATTCAATGCTATTCCCATTTAACTACTATTGACATTCTTCACAGAATTAGAAAAAATTACTTTAAAATTCATGTGGAACAACAACAAAAAAAAAGGGCTTATATAGCCAAGACAATCCTGAGCAAAAAGAACAAAGCTAGAGACATGATGCTACCTGACTTCAAGGTATACTACAAACCTACAGTAACCAAAACAGCATAGTACTGGTACAAAAACAGACACATAGACCAATGTGTCTCAGAGATCTCAGAAATAAGACTGCACATCTACAACCATCTGATCTTTGACAAACCTGGCAAAAAAAAAAAAAAAAAAAAGAATGGGGAAAGGATTCTCCATTCAATAAATGGTATTGAGAGAACTGGCTAGCCATATGCAGAAAATTGAAACATGACCCCTTCTTTGCACCTTATACAAAAATCAACTTAAGGTGGATTAAAGACTTAAATGTAAAACCCAAAACTATAAAAACCCTAGAAGAAAACCTAGGCAATACCATTTAAGACATAGCAACTGGCAAAGATTTTATGATGGAAAGGTCAAAAACAATTGCAACAAAACCAAAAATTGACAAATGGGATCTAATTAAACTAAAGAGCTTCTGCACAGGAAAAGAATCTATCATCAGAGTGAGAAGAAAACCTATACCATGGGAAAAAAATTTGCAATTTATCCACCTAATATCCAAAATCTACTAAGAATTTTAAAAAATTTACAAGGAAGAACCAAACAACCCCATTAAAAAGTGGGCAAAGGACACCTGTCAAAATAAGACATCTATGCAGTCAAGATACATGAAAAAAAGCTCAACATCACTGATAAAGAGAGAAATGCAAATCAAAACCACAATAAGATACCATCTCACACCAGTCAGAATAGTGATTATTAAAAAGTCAAGAAACAACAGATGCTGGTGAGGCTGTGGAGAAATAGGAATGCTTTTACACTGTTGGTGAGAATGTAAATTAGTTCAACCATTGTGGAAGACAGTGTGGTGATCCCTCAAAGACCTAGAACCAGAAATACCATTTGACCCAGCAATCCCATTACTAGATATATACCCAAAGGAATATAAATTATTCTATTATAAAGATACATGCATGTACATGTTCATTGCAGCAGTATTCACCATAGCAAAGACAAGGAATCAACCCAAATGCTCATCAATGATAGGCTGGATAAAGCAAGTGTGGTATATACTATGAAATACTCTACAGCCATAAAAAGGAATGCGATCATGTCCTTTGCAGGGACATGGATGGAGCTGGAAGTCATTATCCTCAGCAAACTAACACAGGAACAGAAAACCAAACACCAATGTTCTCACTTGTAAGTGGGAGCCGAACAATGAGAACACATGGACACAGGGAGGGGAACATCACACACTGGGGCCTGTCGGGTGGGGGCTGAGGGGGAAGGGAAAGCATCAAGATAAATAGCTAAATGCATGCTGGGCTTAAATACCTAGGTGATGGGTTGATAGGTGCGGCAAACCACCATGGCACATATTTACCTATGTAACAAACCTGCAAGTCCTGCACATGTATCCTGGAACTTAAAATAAAATTAAAGTAAATAAATAAATAAATAAAAACACCTGCCATATAGCCCTCCCGCTTTTAAAGGAATAATTAGAATCTGTGCATTATGAATCATTGATAATTTAGTTCAGACATATGAGCTGACCCAGAATAACATCCACATTTATTAAGCACTTAAGTTAACACACATCTATCACAATGTGATGTCTTTCATATATATTGTTTATAGGTATGTTCACAACAAGTTCAGGGATAGATTATCATTATCCACATATTTTAAATTAAATATTTCCTGAAGTGAAACTGCTACTTGTTGAAAAATTCTCTAGTCTTTGGGATCCAGTGTCTGGTGTTATTACTCTGGCACTTTGATTTAGCTGATTCAGGGCAGGCAGCATAAGAATGCATGAAGAACTCTACATTATTTCAGTTGGAGGCCAACTGAAATATGGAACAAAACAAAAGGGCTTGTATAGCCAAGACAATCCTAAGCAAAAAGAACAAAGCTGGAGGCATTATGCTACCTGACTTCAAGCTATAATACAAAACCTATATATTATACAAGCCTAGATATGATACTCTATCACATTTTCCTGCTTATTTTCTCTTGTGAGAAAACACCAAAATCATCATGTGTATAATATTCTTTAATTCTGTGTAAGTTGAAATACAAATATCTGTTCTGGTATAGCTAATATTTAAATTTCTCAGGTTTCTTTCTAGTTAAATCATAGTATTATATATACCTATATATGTGTGTGTGTGTGTGTGTGTGTGTGTGTGTTTCTGTTTACTGTCATTTTCTTTATTGTCACACAATTCTTGAATTTGCTGTTTTACAACATTCTAATGCAGTCCTAAATGAAAAACATCTGCTACACATTCTAGGGCTGCATGCTGAATTAAGTTTGGATAACAAAGTAAGTAGAGATGACTGTCACATATGAGAGTGAAGCAATCCAAAGTAACAGATGACAATGTCTCTGTCGAACTTCGTTGCTTTTAAAAGCCTGAAGTTCTTCAGAGAGTGCTACTGCAGATTTTCTTGATTCTTACAAAACAATTGGTCTGGAAATGTAAACACTCAAGTCACCAAAAAATCTTTCCTCTGTCTTTCCCATCCAGTGCTTCCCACTGAGTATGCTTCTTTTGAAGCCAAGATAACTTGCTTTGTTGCAGTTTCAGAAAATAGTGTGAAATTAATGTTTATCATCACCAAGAAGTGGAGTTCAAGTCCAAGCCTGCCACACAAATTGTCCATCTAGAGTTGTTGTAAACCCATAAATGGGTCATGAGTCTCAACAAATGCAGACACTTTGGGAAGTGGAAAAGTTTAGACTTTGACCAGTCATATTAGCAATGACTTAACTTCTGGGAGCTCAGTAAGAGACAAGCAAGGCTGCCCAAAGTGTGTTCTGCTGGATAGAAACACCAATGACTATGACAGGTATTATGTTTAAAAGGACTCCATGGACATAGCGTGTAGAATTGCCTAAATTTATTTATCTAAGGAACTTATTTTTTGTGTGTGAGGACAGCATCTTAAGAAACCAGTGCTCTCTATAAAACACACCTTGGGAAATATTGGGCTATGGCATGAGGAGCTCCATTTGAAATACATTATCTACATGAAATAAAGAGGATACAAGGGAGAACATTTGTTTCTTTGTATCCACTTTTGTTTTGAAATCTTGTTTTGAACAATTGTTTAAATTGAAATATTAAGATTTTTGCATAGCATGTAACATTACCTTTTCCAAAATAGTTTTATCTGTATTTCTTCTTTTTATTACCAAGGAATCCTGTGATGGTACTTCAGATAGCTGTATTCAGTTCTACAGTTGAATAAACTGATACATAGAGAAGGTGAATACGTTTTACTCTCAGGATAGGCTAAGAAAACTAGGCGGATCAGAAAACTAGGCCACACAGGCCAAATCTGACCTGCAGCCTGTTTTTGTACAGTCTGGAAACTAAAGGTATATATATATATGTATGTGTGTGTGTGTGTGTGTGTATATATATATGTATATATGTATATGTATACATAGATATGTGTATATATAGAGAGAGTAAGAAGCCATATGTGTGTGTGTGTGTGTGTATATATATATATGTGTATATATATATGTGTGTATATATATATGTATATACATATAGTAAGAAACCTTTGAAGAGGAAGAAAAAAGAAAAGATGTGGCAGAGACCATGTGCAGCCCACAAAGCCTAAAGTATTTACTGTCTTGCCTTTTGCAGCAAAATTTTGCCAGCCCCTGGACTAGGTTATATGGTTATATTATGGTATGGTAACAAATGATATTCATGTCTCAATGATTTTGTCCAACAGCATATATTTCTTGCTGATGCCACCTGCCCAAGACAGGTTGTCAGGAGTCTCTGCTTAGCAGAATCACTCAGCAACCTGGGCTGCAAGCAACTTCATGTCATTATGTGCTTCGTGGTCACCTCTGCAATAAGAAGGAGACGTGATGAGCCGCATACTGGCTCTCAGAATTTCCACCTGGATGTGAAACGCTCCACTTCTGCTCATGATTCACTGGCCAACCAAGTCACATGGCCTCATCTAACTTCAAAGGGGTGGGGAAATACAGTCCTACCTTATGCTTGGAGGAATGAAATCCAAAAATGTTTGGTGAACAACACTATTAATACTAGATACACACACATGTATGAGTGTGTATGCACGTGTGTGTGTGAGTGTGTGTGTTTGTTTGTTTTCTTTCTTTTTTTTTTAAGTCAGGGGAAAGCACGAACGCAGTCCCCCACTACCACAAATTATGCAGTCGAGTTTCCCACATTTGGGGAAATTGCAGGGGTCAGCACATCCAGAGTGCAATGGATAAGCCTCGCCCTGGGAAAACCACCTTCGTGATCATGGTATCTCCCCTGCCAGGTAAGTATGAGTGTGTGTGTGTGTCAAAAGCTAGTTCAGCAAGTGAGGTGCTGGAATCCATAGCCTATAAAACGTTTATTGATTTTCTTCATACATATATATAAGATGTAGATATATGGTGATATGGTTTGACTCTGTGTCCCCACCCAAATCCCACCTCAAATTGTAACCTCCACGAAGTTCCTCCTTTGCTCCTTTCTCTCTTGTTGCCATGTGAAGAAGGTGCTCACTTCCCCTTTTCCTTCTGCCATGATTGTATGTTTCCTGAGGTCTTCCCAGCCATGTGGAACCGTGAGTCAATTAAACCTCTTTCCTTTTTAAATTACCCAGTCTCAGGTAGTTCTTTATAGCAGTGTGAAAATGGACTAATTCATATGAGAACCTCTATTATATATTGATATGTAGATTTCTCTATTTTCATATATTGAATTCTTATAAATGTATCTACTATATATTCTATATTGAATTCACATATATAAATTATAATAGAGATCTCTCCATAGCTATGTATCTATAGATATATATTTTACATGTATTGAATAATATAAAATGGATTATATAATCTATAAAATAGGATTTCCATATATATAGTAGAGATCTATCTATCTCTGTGTGTATATATATATATATATATATATAGAGAGAGAGAGAGAGAGAGAGAGAGAGAGAGTACATCCCACAGTGCTTGTCATACAATGCACATAAAATATACTTGTGGAATTAATAAATGTAGATTAACACTTAAATTTGCTTTTGAACATATTCATATTTCCTAGGTAGAAGATCATATAGAAGAAATTAGGTCATCATAAGCTCTGTTTATACTTCCTATGCACAAAAGAGAATGCAGCTCTAAGTCTCTCCTCAATTAGATTGGGGCTATATGAAGCAGAATTTATAAGAATGATAACAAAGTGATCTGTATAGCATTTTGCCTTTCCTTTAAAACATCTCTTTTTATGCTCCATCATCTCATTGTCCCATGCTTGGAAGCTATGGATGAAAGATCCTGGATTCCCCCATGGAAAGAGGCAGGTGACCCTGAGTCACTGCTTGTAGAAGGACAACTCTGCCTCTTCATATTGGGTATTCTATATTATGATAGTGAGGGCTGAAGAAAGTCATTGTGTGGAGACAAGAAGGTGAATTGAGAGCATAAATTAGAAGCAGAAATTGGAAATGGGAAAGGATGGAGAGGAGCTGAAAATTATACCTCCGTACTTAATATGAATCAGACTCTGTATTGTTAATAAATCACCAAGTATCTGGCAGATTTCCTCTTCTAAAGTTGTGTCTCTATAATAAAATTTATCTAGTGAAAAAAATAGAAAACAAGTCCAAAAATGAAAAATGAGAGAATAAATGTGAAATGAATAGAAAACAGACTATATGATGAAATATTATTGAATGGTAGCAATTTTAGTTCTTATACGAAGTGTTGGTTAGCTCCAGGTTTCTGAACAGGTTACTGATGCATGTAAAGGTGTTTGATCACCAGGTACATAAAACTACGATACGGGAAGTAGATGTCAATATGCTAGCTACTCTTCAAATATTGGATATGGCATAAACTACTCTTAATCTTTTGAAGCATATTTGTACAGTTTTAAATGTATCATAGAATATAATTCTCCTGAGTTTTTTAATAAAATTGGGAATACAGACTTTAGCTGGTCCCACAGCCACCAGACTTGCATACTCCAGATACCATCCACTGCACCTTTAGAATTCCTCAAAATACATAATTAAAAATGCAAAATGCCTATCATGATGTTATGTAGGTATACACCGTAAATGACATAAATCTGAAATAGAGATTCACTCCTTCTCTCTTATGAGTTTAACTAATTATTTTAATCAAACATTAAATGTTTTAAGATATAAGACATGAAGCCAGATGTTAAAATGTTCAAGTCATATTTGAGATTATGGAATGATACAATAACAACGTAAATGCACATCAAGCTAGTTTTCATGAAAACAGCAATAAAAATGTGTACTCATCTATACTAATAAACAATTTGTAAATATTATTTTATATATTATTCAAATTATACAATCTATAATTACAAAAATAACATCATATTAATCATGTAAAATATTAGTTTTATATAACATTATTTTATAGATTTTTATATTATCTATTTAAAATATATTACAAATAATCTCTCATTTTCAAAGTAAAAAGTTATTAAATTATATTAATTTAATAATTTATTATTAAGAAAATTACAATGGTCACTATGAAGTCAGATTACATTTTTATGAGTGGTGTGTGTGTGTGTGTGTATGTGTGAATGAAAAATGCATGTGATCACAGAATTGGCTTGAGAAACAAGTTATCTTGTTTTGTCCTTATCATCTTCCTGAACAATTATTCTAAATTTATTGAGTCAGTTCTATCATAAGACACTTTGATGAGCACATTAGTCTGTTATCAGATTGCTTAAAGGCATAACTGAAACTGGGTAATTTCTAAAGAAAAGAGGCTTAATTGATTCACGGTTCCACAGACTGTACAGGAAGCATGGCTGGGGAGGACTCAGGAAACTTACAGTCATGGTGGAAGGTGAAGGGGAAGCAAGCATGTTTTCACTGTCTTCACATGGCCACCTTGAGAGAGAGAGACACAGGAGTGCTACACACTTTCAAACATCCAGATCTCCTGAGAACTCTACCATGAGACAGCACTAAGGGAATGGTGCTAAACTGTTAGTAACCACTCCCATATTTTAGTAACTTCTCACAATGCCCAACATCCAAACTTGAGAATTACAATGACACAGGAGATTTGGGTGGGGACACAGAACCTGATCATATTAATGAGTAAAAAGACTAAGATATTGAGAAAAGGTGAGCAACCTAGTACAATAGAAAGACATGAATGTCTACACTAGTTTGCACACTTGATCTTGTTGGTGTCCCATACATACATTCAAAAAAATTGACATAGAAGACCTCCTGCAGTCCCACAAAGCATTGGATCTAATTTAAATTCATATGGCCACCTGCTACTACTGTTTTTGTTTTTATGTACTGTAATGACTAGATAAAGCATGAAGCAGAGCTTGATAACACTCAATGGTGGGGGAGTGGATGTTTTCTTTGTAATTGTTTTTGTTTTTATTTTTTCTTATTAAAAATAAATCCATCAAATCCCAAGAAGCATTAATATTTCTTATTAACTGAGAATATAAAAAAGGAGAAAAAACCAAATGTGAGAATATCAATTTTAATTATTTTTTACTCATCATTGCAAGACTTGGAAGTAGGCAAAATAAATTTCTAGATATCCTTTTAGTGGAGTGCTGGCACTGCGTACAGGACCCTCTGGTTTCATGGATTCTATAGCACTGCACAACTTTGATTGTTTTTTAATCACTTAGAATAATTTATAACTCTGGTCAAAATACAATAATTCTATTGTGATGGAAATCATCCTTGTCAATACAATGTATTAAATTTTTGCACTGTAGAGATGAACTGTTTTTCATCATATTGAAAATATTGTCCAAAAATATATGTATATATGCCAATGATAGAATATAGTATCCTAATTAAATTTTAAAATTATACATATATATATATACACACACACACTATATCTAAAAATACTAGATATATGAGTGTATATATATATATACATACATACACACACATGTATGTGTATACACACATATATATACACATACACACACACACACACATTATATCTAATAACCTGTTTTTAATTTAGGTTTTGTTCAGCTATGAACGTTTGATGCTCACAAAATAGGAAAGACCTAGAAGAAATCAGTGCTGATCAACAAGTTACTTTAGCTTATTACTCTACAAAATGATAACTTATGTATGTTGTTACTTATAAATGATATAAAATATTTCTCCACGTGTTTTCAAGTGAACAATGTGATGGGTTGACAACTCTTTAATTAACTTGGGATTTGACTGTTTCATCCACCCAATGCTTACCAAAGCTTCTACACTAATGCAGTCTCTTATATGCAATGCTCATTAACTTTGCATTTTCCAGATATCTTGACAGGAGGAAATTAAAAATGGAACTTTCTAAAGGTTAGTTAATTACAAATAATAAATTGTGTTATGCAAACATGGGCTCCCCAAAATGATTTAATTCTCCAGCAACCCATACTGAGCTGCTGAATTAAAACTTACCTTTTATTTACAGTATTAAATTTTCAATCAAAGTGAAGGTTACTCAATATAAGGACATGTAAGTTTCTACATGTATTTGGTCTTTTCCCTTCGAAGGAAACTAGGGTTCTAATTTTAGTCTTCTGAAGTATCTCTTTAGAGATTTAATTGAAACATATTTTTTTAACTCTGAATAAAATCATTTCAGTGCTTAATCTAAGGCTCAGGAGCAGATTTGGCACTCAGGGTATTTTTATTAACTCATTCACTTCACAATCTTTCTCACTGTTATTTATGTAATCTGATACAATTTGCTTAATTCTAATTCTCATTCTATTTCATTTAGCACAAGAGTGATAGGAAAAATATCTAATAGGATATCAATATAGACATATGCCACATTTTAAGTTCATGTGTTCCAGGAATATTTAGTAAAAATATCTTTCTGTTACTATTTGTATGAAAAATGATCCAAAGTCAATAGTTTTATTTCCTCTACCTCTCTCTCCTACTCTCTCTTCCAGATTTATCTTCATTTCCTCTAATCTGATGCAATTCTAAAGGGGAGTGGAAATAATTTATGAGGAAGTCAAACCATTAAAATGACAATTATCAAAACAAACAAACCCTATAGAAACAGAGTAATAAAAATACTAAACACTTAGAAATCTATGATCATAAAATTATTGTGGTCTAATATTTAATTTAAATCCCAGCTCTCCAGCAGGCACAGTGACACTTTCACCTCACAATCGCCAAGATAAGAAAATATGGGGATAGAATCCTCACTGTTACATTGACTCCAGTGCTTCCCCTAAACAAACTTTATGCACAATAAAGGATGATGCCTTCACCAGACTGATCAACTCTTAGTCTGTTTTCAAGGATTCATTATGTTCTAAAGTAAATATATGGCCTTTAATTTTTTTAAAAAAAATACTCCATGATCAAAACTATGAAAAGTCAAGCACTTATACCAACTACCCATACACAGCTTAGATATCCTTATGAATTTTACGACTCTTCTTGGGACTGTGTTTTTAGAAGTCATGTCCTTTCTGTATCATTATATTTTTAATTTTGCATTATGAACTTGCAAGTATAATAATCCTTACTGTATTTAAATTTTGTTCTGTAATTCAGTCACATACTTCTTTAATAGCTTCCTTTATGAATGTAATTATGGTATTAATTTTTGTCACAAGGTAGAATTTATTATTTAAAAAAGCACAAAACCAGAGAAAAGTTACAATGTCAGATTTCTAGTGGTTTCTTTATAGAGCTAAACAATTAACTTTAAGAAATGAAAGAGAGGAAAGCTTCTGCTGTTTTCTTCATTATCGCTTTACCAGTATGTAGGTTACCCTGACACAGTCATTTCCTTCTGTCCAGGATATTAATTATGTCGCACCTCCATTGTATAGGTTCTTTCTCAATTGTCTCCTTTTTATGTAGTATGTGTTTTCTGAAAATATTTTACTCTCCCTTTTTTTTTGGTATTGCTTCTCATTTTTTGCTTTCTCCTTCACCCAGCTTAATTAATTTATATATTTCATAACTTTACATGTCTTTTGGATTGATAATCCCACCATTGAAATGTAGCTAAATTCAAAACCTTCCACTGTCATCACAACCATGTTTTCCCTAACCTATCCAGATGTATTCAAAATAAACCTCAAGCAAATACTGTCAGAGATATTAAACAACAGATGTTATACTATTTATTCTTAAAGCCCTTTAGATTTACCTCATAAGCTCATTTTTATAGAAGGAAAAACTTCTTTCAAAGAGTCTAAGTCTTAAAAGTTAAGTGGGGATCTTTATCTCAGTTGTATTTGATTCTTGTCTCCAGATCGTTTTATTGAAACAAGCTTCATATCCTTACTCTGAATTACATAACTGAAAGTCAACAGATTTTTGTGTTCTTATCAGGCCTCATGTGTCCTATGTGTACAGGTGTTCCTTTTATATTTTAGCAGAGTGATATATGAAGATGAATTAAGTATTTTTGCAAAGTTCTCCAGATACTTCAGTTTCAACTCTTTTGCCTGGATGTGAAATAGCTACTTAAAATTCTTCAACATATACATAGGATTTTTATTTTTGCACCTATTAAAAGGCAATAGGCTATACCTCAGAGTAAAGCAGAATATGGCTGATTCAGTTCCAATTTTGGCATATATACTCCTAAAGTGAGCATAATAAAGAGTTATTAAAGAAATATCCAAAGGAACAAAACCAGTGAATCTTGCAATCTTGTAATGGCTCAATTCCCTAAACCCAGCTGATGGGCTTAGAGATTCTTTATATAAATAGCTTTACAGAAATTTATGCACTGCTATACAGATCATCCAGGCCCATGAGCTAGTGATAAAACTACTTTCAGAGGAATAATAAGAATAGGAGGCCACAGACACAGGAGATCTTAAAGTAAATACTTAATATCCTGGAATTTAGTATTTAACAGCAACTACTAAAAGTTATCAGTACGCACTGGGTTTTATGCTCAAGTTTTCAGGATGCACTGGTTTTATGCTTAAATAATATCATAATTGTTTTACAATCACGTGTTTGCGTCACTCTTTCAATATGCAGTAGGCTCCTGTATAATCACTGACTCAATTCAATGTGTTGGAGATCAGGCCGATCGCCAACTCCTGACCTTGTGATCTGCTCGCCTTGGCCTCCCAAAGTGCTGGGATTACAGGCATGAGCCACCATGCCCGGCCAACTTACTTATTTTTTAAGGTCCAAACTGTTTTTCCTTCTTCCCCTGAAAATCTTTTGAAAAAAAAAAAAAAACTCCACTAAATTTTCTTTTCACTTATTCATATTCTCTTCTGAAGCAAGTACAATCATATAGTGTAAGTCTTCAATTTTGTCTATAACATTCAGCATCATATTTTGATAAACTAGGATATTCTTTTTATTTAATGTACTTTGACAGTGCTGGCAAATAGCATATGTTCACTGAATTGTTGATGAGGTAATAAAAGTTTGATGATAAAGTGAGCCACAGTTATCAAACTTTTCACTTAAGACTCTAAAATCTTTTGAGTGTTGTAGCATCTGGCCTTATTATCAACAATAGATTCAAAAATTCACATAATTTGCAAATAACGTTTTACAATCAATTAGCAACAATCCATATATAAGTACATCTGTAAAAATGCAAATGTTGATATCAGATTTAACAACATTTTCTTTATGTCATTTTGCCTATAAAAGTCATTATTCTACTATATTACCATTTAAATAATTTATTGTTTTAGGTTTTTAGGTATTTTTGAGAAGCTTTAGCATCACAGCAATTGACCAAAAAGTGCAGAGATTCTTATATACTGTGTCCCCACAAATGTGCAGCCTTTTCCATTATCAACATCCCACAGCACCAGAGTGGTACATTTGTTACAATCAATGAACCCACAGTGACACTTCGTTATCACCCAGAGTTCATAAATGATGTTAGAGTTTACTCTTGGTATTGTATCATCTATGAGTCTAGACAAATGTATACTGTATGTATCCACCATAGTAGTATACAGAATGATTTCACTGTCCTGATAATCTCCTGTGCTCCACCTATTCATCCCCTGCCTTCACCAAACCCTGGAAACCATGGTCTTTTGAATGTCTCCTTAGTCTTGCCTTTTCCATAATGTGAAATAGCTAAAAGCACACAGGAGAAAGCCTGTTCAGATTGGCTTCTATCACTAAGTAATATGCACTTAAGTTTCCTTCATGTCTTTTCATGGCTCATTTATTTTGAGTATTGAATACATAAGTAAATACTTCATTTTTGGTTATATCACAAGTTATGTATCCATTCACCTATTGACGGGCATGCTGGTTGCTTCCAGGTTTTAGCAGTTAAGATAAGGCATATAAATATTTGTGTGCACGTTTTTGTGTAGACATCATTTTTAAATTAATTTGCACAGTGCTGATGGAGGGCAAATTGATACAACCACATTGGAATATTGTTTGCCTGTAACTTATGAACTATTACATGATAAGCTATAAGCCAGCAATTCCACTCCTGCATACATATGCAACAGAGATGCATACCTATAAATACTAAAAACAAGTATTAGAATGTTCATAGGAGCATTACTAGTAATATATCCAAAGTAGAAAGAACCCACATGATAAGAGTAGAATGAATAAATAAATTAAATAAATACTAAACAGCTGTATTCTCCAATACAGGAGCCACTAGCCACATGTGACTACTGACCACTTGATCCGTTTGGCCCTTATTTTGCCAATACCATACTGTCTTCATTTACTGTAGCTTTTCTGTTTGCCTTGGTATGCCTCCCAAATCTCTGAAATAAAGTTTATAACTTGCATTTACTTGTGATACTTTGCCTATATTGAATCTTTTTTTTTTTTTTTTTTGAGACGGAGTCTCGCACTGTCACCTGTGCTGGAGTGCAGTGGTACGATCTCGGCTCACTGTAACCTCCACCTCCCAGGTTTAAGCAGTTCTCCTGCCTCAGCCTCCGGAGTGGCTGGAACTACAGGCCCCCGCCACCCCGCCAGGCTAGCATTTTTTGTATTTTTAGTGAAGATGGGGTTTCACCATGTTGGCCAGGCTGGTTTTGAACGTCTGACCTCGTGATCCACCCGCCTTGGCCTCCCAAAGCGCTGGGATTACGAGATTTCACCATGCCCAGCCTATATTGAATCTTTTAAAGCTGACAAAACACACTTAGTAGATAAAGAAGCTGAGGCTTAGAAAGGTATGAGTGTCTCAGGGTGTCAAAACTGGTTTATGTTGCAGTTAGCACTTGGACAAGGATCTAGCTTCCTCTGTCTCCTGGCTTATGACCTTTCTCTGCCCTTCCTTCTGAAAGAAAGTTTTCTGACAGTTGTTCACTCTCTCAGAGCCAGGGTAGCTCTGATATCAAAATGTAGTGCAAACATTAAATACCTTGGCCCAGAAAAAGGTGTATGATGAGGTCAGTGAAAGAGAAAACTTTTTAAGTGATAGCTTTTCTATGTGAGATGATCTTCTTAATCTAGAAGGCATAAAAGCAAAACAAAACAAAAGCCTGGTGGCTCTGCTGACAAAAAGATAATTTTATATTTTATATGGAAATTGTTTTTATGCAAGCACTTTTCCCTTATATATAAAGTATATTTTTATAACAGTGTCCTTTATAACTTACCATATCTAATTTGTCTGATGTCATGCCCTCAATTTGCAGAAATATAAACAGGTTTCTTCAGTAGAAATTTTGCTCTATTTTGACAACAGCTGGAATGCATAATGTTTAGCTCTGATATTATTATTTGATGTTTTAAAATGCCCTAAATATTCAATATGGAAAAGGCCGTAAAATTTTGTAATCTTTGAAGACCAAATATGTGTGCCTTTTGACTTGCCCCCTTGTATACATTAAATTAATTGCTTTATCTGAATCTTCTTAGTAATAATTTTAGCCTGTGTAAATATGTCCTTTTAAAAATGTATTGGCTTTTATTTTGTTTTAACATTATATATATATATATATATATATACACACATTCATATGCATATACATAAAATACTGTATATTATATATATTTATATGTAGACACATACACATACATAGATATATGTCTATGTATATATAGACATATAAAATCTTAAAGCATAAATATAACTTGAGTAACTACTATTTCGTTATAGCTCCTTTCTCTCTGGGATTCCTGGTGTGCCCCACTCCAAAGACAATAATCTTCATTCTCCTCAGGGAAACCATCATTTTGGTTTTAGTGCTATTCATTCTCTTGTTTTTTTCTTTTTTTTTTTTTTGATGGAGTCTCACTATGTTGACAGACTAGAGTGTAATGACGTGCTCTCGGCTCACCGCAACCCCTGCCTCCCAGTTTCAATGGCCTCTCCTGCCTCAGTCTCCCAAGTAACTGGGATTGCAGGTGCCTGCCACCGTGCCCAGTTAATTTTTGTATTTTTAGTAGAGATGGGGTTTTACCATGTTGGTCAGGCTGGTCTCGAACTCCTGACTACTCCATTTGCCCGCCTCAGCCTCCCAAAGTGCTGGGATTACAGGTGTGAGCCACCTCACCCGGCCTTGTTTTTATTTTCAATTTCATTGTTTATGCCTAAACAATGTTGTCTAATGCATACATTTAGTGACTGAGAAATAAGTTGTTTTGCTTATCAGATAGTTCTAGTACATTGGTTTCAATATAATTGGAGGAAGGCCGAATTGATTTGTCAGTTGAATAATCATTTTGGACAATTATAGAGCACTATATTGTCTTTGACATTTTGTTGAGTGACATTGCACAGTGAAGCAACTCCCATTGATATGTGCTTGGTTATATGAAACAAAATTTCCCAATGTTACATTAGTAAAAGCTGAAATCACGGAGAGACTTAGTTTTGAAACCTGTCTCATACTAACAGTAATTGATAGCCATATGGGACCAAATGAACTATTGACAATTAGGATTTATTTACCTTTGTAAGTGGTACGTGGTTCTAATATGTTTAGGCATTCATAGTCTATAATCATATATAAAGTTATGTAATATATTTATGTTATGATCAGTAGTCTACATTAATCACTAAAATGACACCTCAAACCAAAATGATGTCTGGTTTCACAATAGTAAATTCCTTATGCGGGCAAGAATTAAAAAAAATTCACTTTACATTCATAAATCACATATCGGGTAGCAAAACATATTAAATAATTATCAAAAATAATTATAAGTATGTAATATTTTACTTTGGTATGGAATACTCTGAAAGAAGTAGAATGAAATTGTGAGCTCAAGAAGAAAAAAGGTCATTATAAATTTTCTGTTAAAGAATACTTTTTCATTGTTATTTAAAATTAATTCTTGTGGTGTTTTGATATGCAATAGCAAATCTTTTAATATGAATAATTACATGAATACATTATTTTATAATATCATTTATAATTATGTGAAAATTATACAATATTTATTTTCTTAACCTTAGAGCAGTTCATTTTAGAGAGAAACTATAAAAATGCACAAGAAGGCACACAGCTTTAAAATATTTAGGGTGGACATGCGATTATGAAATTTGGCTGGACACAGTGGCTCACACTTGTATTCCCAGCACTTTGGGAGGCCAAGGCAGGTGGATCACCTGAGGTCAGGAATTTGAGACCAGCCTGGACAACATGGTGAATCCCAGTTTCTACTAAAACTACAAAAATTTATACAGGCAGGCACCGCTAATCCCAGCTAGCTACTCGGGAGGCTGCAGCAGGAGAATCGCTTATATCCGAGAAGCGGAGGTTGCAGTGAGCTGAGATTGTGCCATTGCACTCCAGACAAGACAAGAAGAGGAAAACTCTTTCTCAAAAATAAAATAAAATAAAGAAATCTTAAGGCCGCTAATCTAACCCTATGATTCAAATTTCACAGAAGTATCCTGTTTTTAATTAGTCTATTGAAGTTTTAAATTTTAAAATCATTGTTTAAAAATGTGAGAAAGTCTTTTTCATACCCTAATCTTAACTCCATAAACAATCTAACCAAGATCGGCATTAATTAAAGTCTGTTTCATGTGTCATTTCTTCTCATGATAGAAACAACTTGTTCCAAACATTTAGTTTAATCTTTTTTCTTTCAGTTTTCCGAGTCTTCTCAAATTAGCGGCAAATTTCTTTATCTGCTCATAATTTTACATCCCAGTGGTTTTCAAATAATTTGGCATGGCCAAACAATGGAAAATCTAGTAAAGATGATAAAACACTAGTTTCAGCTACTGGGGCCAACTTGAACAAAAGCAAGAAAAACCTTGATTTCTGTGTTGAAATGTTAACCAAAAACACTGAAATTCCTTGCCCTCACCTCTCCTCCCCTCATTCTCAGTTACCTGCTCAGGCTCCTGTCCTCGGCTACTCAAGGGTTCAGTTCACACTTAAATGTGCAGCCTTGGAAGCATAGTCTCCTTCAAATCCAGTTTGATTTTATTTTCACTAAGGCGAACAGAATTCAGCAGACATCGATCTCAGATGTTACACCTCCTCATTAAGCAAACTCTCAGGCCTCTGTCTGCTGAATTCCTGAAAAATAGTAAAATGTTAAGCTTTGCTCCAGGCCTTAAATGGAAGGAAAGCTACACTGTCATGTAGGTTTGAAGTACTACCAAAAGAAAAAAAGACTGTTACATAGGCAGCCCTCTGCATCTGTGGGTTCCACATCTATGGATTCAACCAATTGCAGATGGAAAATACTTAGAAAAATAATGAATGGTTAATTGCATCTGCACTGAACATGTACAGACCTTTCGTTCTTGTTATTCTGCAAACAATGCAATATAACAACTACTTACATAACATTCAAATTATATCAGGTATTATAAGTAATATATAGCTGATTTAAAATATACAGAGGATGCACATAGCTTATATGCAAATATTACACCATTTTATAGCAAGGACTAAATATCAGTGGCTTTTGGTATCCGAAGTTGATATTGTGGGAACCAGTCCCCTGAGTATACGAAGTGATGAGTATACCTGAAATCTAGGTCAATATCCCTGAGGCATCTATAGTTATTGATGTTCCAAAATGGCAAATTATTTGTATTATTTTAAATACTAAGTGAGTGATAAGAAAACATAATGGATGTATGCCAAAGTTCTTATCTAATTTATGTTATTTTAAACATATTTAAACATTAGAAAAAATAGAAAGTGTACCTCAATTCCTTTTATGAGTGTGATGCAAATGCATTGCCAAATTTTAAAAGCTGGTGAAGAAGTTAAAACTATAAACAAATTTAACTATGAATTGAGATGAAAAAATTCTCATTCAAGGATTACAAAAATCATTTGTAGTTAAGTACTTTAACGAAAAGCAGAAAACTCATCTAACAGAAAGATCTGATTGTCTAATAGGAAACACACAAATCAGAGATTTTTCACAGTAGTGAGCTTAACTAACAATTACAATGATGCAAACAAATAAAATTCAGAGAGAGGCTTTGCACATCCTGTTGACTCCACAAATTGTTTCTTCCCACGTTGGACACATGCTATGTTCCCACCAGACATATACTATCTGACCGAAACAAAAGAGATCTTTAAATGAGGATCACCTACCTGGACAGGCTTCTTAAATTATTTAATATCTTCTTTTTTTTAACCCCAGAGAGTTGTTTACTTATGTGACATTCTTCAAGGAGACATGTCCCGTAAATTCACATAGTGTAAATTTGTTTATCTTAGACAATTCTAAAATAGGAAAATCAGTGCTCAAAGCATTCAAGAGATGAGGAATTTTCTCCTAACAAACTTTGTTAGACTGCTTGTCTAGAGGTTCAGCTATCATTTTTTCAAGACTAAAAGACGAGAACTCACCTTCTTCCCCAGAGGATCCAATCCATAGTAACTGGGGGAGAAATGAATTATAGCCCAGTTGTTTTAATTCCTTCCTTTTCAGTTCACGCTTCCAGATTTGTCAGTATCTTGTTACCCATATTTTCTTTCAACAATGTTTGACTTAGGTAATTTTCTGCAATAACTCACACTGAAGAATTAGCCACCCTAACAACCACCAGTCTTTGAAACATCCAATGGAAGAAGAGACAGTCCTCCTACAAAGCATGAGGGCATGACTGTATCTTTTCCCTCATCTAAATTTTTTTATGGGCTCAGCCAGGTGTGGTGGCTCATGCCTGTAATCCGAGCACTTTGGGAGGCTGAGCAGGGAACTGTATTTTGTTTTGTTTTTTGGTGTATATCCACCTAGCCCACTTTAATTCTTCCTTTAATTCCCACAGAGATTTTCCTAACTAATTACTTTATACAGGAGTGATCTTTATTGTTTATATATCTAGAGCTTAATTCTTAATTTTTATTTTTTATCTTATTTTCTTTTAGACAGAGTCTCACTCTGTCACCCAGGCTGGAGTGCAGCAGCACAATCATAGCTCACTGCAAACTTAAACTCCTGGACTCAAGAGATCTCACCTAAGCCTCCAAAGTAGCTGAGACTACAGTTGTAAGTCACCATACTTGGCTAATTTATTATTGTTATTGTTATTTTGTAGACCCAGGGTCTTGGTATGTTGACCAACCTGGTCTTGAACTCTTGGGCTCAAGCAGTCATCCTACTTTGGCCTCCCAAAGAGGTGGGATTAGAGACATGAGCAACCATGCCTGGCAGGCTTATTTTCTTGACCGTAGAGCAAAGACCCGGTTATAGCCCCAAAATCTGTAATTTCCAAATGTCACCCGTGAAGGCTGAAACTGACATCTTCTAAAGCTCAGTTTAGAGATTTTAACTGCCTGTTGGTTGGAAAATTTGTTCTTACTCTTTTCCATTAAGGTTTCACTGTTTGCATGGTGAATTGCAGTTGATTTCCAAATAGCAACATGGCCAACATTGCTTTGCTAATACAGACAACCTGCTTAACCTTGCCTGGGAGGGAATTCTAGTGCTTTGATAACAATGATGGCAGTCATGTTGTTATTTCATGGGATATCCTTTTCAAATTTAACAGTGATCTACTGTGTTTGTGTTGTCCCCTTCTTACTTGAATGTTTTTCTTTTGGGCATACACAGAAGATGTGATCAATATTTGTGGCTTCAGAATCTTCTGTTATCTTATGGTAGTTGGGACAATTTTCAAAAACTACCAGTAACAAGGTAGCAAGTTGGCTTTCAAATTGATTTTAATGGACAGCTGCCTTAAGAGTTTTCAGGTTCAAAATCCAAGAGGCCCTCCTGAATCATGAAATTTGCTTTCTGCCAAAAAATCAGGTTTGTATCTCTTTTGCAGATACTTCTATTATCATCTGAGCAGCTGAGTCATGATGTCCCAGGGGTGACCTATACATCTGTCAATCTTAATTCTGTTTAGGCCCCACTCAAATTCAGATTTTGTTCTAACTTCAGCAATTCAACAGTTAGGGCTAATAGAATAATATACTGCCTTTTCCATATTAAAACATTAAAACTTAAGCTAAACTCTTCTTTGACCAATACCCACAATTTCATTCTCTCCCTCAAGTAATCATAATGGTAAGTTTGGCATGTATATTTATACCCAGTAGGAAGTTCCAAAGGCTTTGATACAAATTAGTGGGGATAATTCTAACTAATGGAATTTGGAAAAATATGATGTGGATTGAAAATTTGTAAGTCTACCTTAAAGCATAAACCATTCTGGCAAATAATTCAAATTTAAAGATTCTTTTTTTAGTAAAATTTTAAAATTTAAACATTTCTGACACACTTGACACTATTCCCTTAGCCTCATAGTTTGGCTAATTATATTTAATGGCCCACATAGCAAATTCAATTTTACCTTCCTACCTAGTACTATACTAAATTATTCACATAAGTTGTATATGAAGGAAAATGCTAATTCCTAAGGTGCCTCGTGGAAGTTGACACCAGTATGAAAATATCTTAAATAGCTGCATCATGCATACCAAATAATATGTATTTTATATGGCTGCAGGGTCCTCTTAAATAAATAGATCTGTTAAGCTAATAAAACATTGGCACAATAAAATAATCTATTTAACAGGTTTCTGGTGTGTTTTGCTAAATTGCCTTGACAAATTTGCAATCATAAGGCTTAGAGTTTTCTAAAACTTAATGATTTGAATCATCATCAGGGATATTTAAATTTTAATGTTCTTTTTAAATAAAGGCTCTCCAAATGTGACATTTTGTGAGAATGATTTTTGCTTCAAGGTAAAGTTTGACTACAGAGTTTGACTGTTCAAATCGCATTTGGAGATGGTTGGTCATTTATGTCATACTCATTAACTTGACAGTATGGATATTGGGTGAGAAATTACTTTTTATTAAACAGAAAGTTTTGATCAATTAGTTCAACCAGTTAGTTTCATTTGTTATGATCCGGTTGTAAAATCAGAAATATTTATTTTCTACATTTATATTACAAGATTTAAAAACATAATGTTAATTGTTAAGTAATGTGTTTTGGCTATCAAAGGCTTTTGGCTGTCTTCTGCCAAGAGTCCAAAATGAAAGAGAAAAGCAATTTTGTACATTCTGCTTTACTGATATCTTTCCAAAACCACTGTTCCTTGAAATACGATTTTTAGCAAATGGTAACTGTAGGATTTTCTTAAAACGGCAACATGCAAGTTGGTATTTTAGGAAAATGTTTAAAGATAATACTTAATTTGTGGCAACGTCCTTAAGTCTTAATCAATCATGAGTACTATTTTGTATTTATTTGTGAACAGAAAACTTGACATTGTCCTGTATCTTTTTTTAAGATGTCTGTAAAAGAAGAATAACATTAAGTACCACAAATTCTGTAGTCCATTTGATTCACTTCATTATGACTTTTGGCACAGAGATATTGGCTAGATTTAAACTGGATTTATACACAATTTTTACTGGATTGTTGGTTTTCCACTTATGATTTGTTTAGTAGAGTTGAGCAGGTGTTAAATCTTAAATATCCTTGCTCTCTTTATATTTCCTCTGATCTTGTGAGGAGGTTATATTAGAATAGCCTTCCTTTCTTTAATGTTATTTTTCTTCCTGTGAAATTGATCAAAGGTTTTTGAATCATAGGAATTTCTGGTTATACATGATAAACTAAACACATGTACAAGTGTACTTTAGTGATTATGCTCAAATAACAAGAAGGGAGAAAGAGAAAGCTATACATTTAGACCAAATTGTCTAGGTCATATGGTTTGGCTGTATGCCCACCCAAATCGCACCTTAAATTTTAATAATCAACACGTGTCAAGGGCAGGGCCAGGGGAAGACAATTGAATCATGGGGAGGTTTCCCCCATACTGTTCTTTTGATGGTGAATAAGTCTCCTGAAATCTGATGGTTTTATAAATGAGAGTTCCCCTGCTCCAGCTCTCTTACGAGTCACCATGTAAGATGTGACCAGGAGCAGTACAGTTATTTTACTTCCTCAATTCAGCAAGTTCCAGGTTCTTGTTCTGCAACCCAGAGGAATAAGGTACATGGACACTGGAGAGTGAGTTAGGTAGAGTAGAATTCTACTGAGCAGCAGAAAGGTCTCGACAGTGAGAGGGGACCTGAAAGCAGGTTGCCATTTGTGAGGCTAAGTCCAGGATTTGTAAGGGCTTAGAATAAACGAATACATGCAGATTGATCCATGGGTGTGCTTGGAAAAGGCACCATTCGATTGCTTAAAAGGCATCATTCAGGAGGATCCAACGACAGAGGGTAAGATGGGAATGGAAGTTCTCCTGTCGTTATAAAAATCTACCAGAAAGAACAAATATACTATAATATATACATATAAATATTACAATATATAAATATTTCTGTTTAACATAATATAAAAAATGTAAAAATATAATATATAATTGTGTCATAATATTTAATATTTTCGTTTTAGTTAAGAATAAAATATTTGTAAAATATATTTATAAAATCAAAAAGGGAGGTTTAAAAAAGAAAAGGCTGGCCAGATGTCATAGCTCCTGCCTATAATTTCCACAAGTTGGGGATGCAAGGTGGGCAGCTTACTTGAGGCAGCTTACTTGTGCATGTATTATTTTTTACCAGTGTTGAGATTAAAGACTGGCTGAGCTCTGACTTTGGTTAGATTTTCGATTTGGGGCAATGAAGTGGTTACAACTGAGGAGATGGTAATGTCAGGAAGTCAAGCCTATGATTTCAGGATCATGTAATACTTTCATACTGAAGTGAAATGTATAGAATGTTAAGAGTTTTCACTGAAAGGCTTTTATGTCTTTCAAGTACAATAGATAATTATCATTATGCTAAAGACTGCCTATGAGAGCAAAGTCCAAATATTTGAAAAAAAAATTGTTTATGTAGCTTTCATTATTTCTTATTGCATAATCTTCATATTATATGGTTTGTTTACAAAGAAATACTTATTTTTGTAAAAGCACACTGATAATAGTACTCCTCAAGAGAACAAGCTTAGTACATTTTTGGCTTTCACTGAAATTGATGGGCAAATTCTACTCCAGCATCTAGGAATTTTTTTTTAAGCCGTAATAAAAAAATGACTGAAGCCTCAGCTGTACAAATACGGGATGACAAGCCCTTAGAACTTGTGGGGTTATTTGCATGCAGCTTATGTTGTAATTCTTAGTAATACATTTGACTTTTTGCACTCTCTGATGGTAGTAAATTTTATTCCTGCTGACAGCAAAAGTAATTGCTTTGAACATTATAAAAGGGATTATCGAAGAAGTTGAACAAGGTTTTCTTTCCCCGCTTCTGCAGACTTTGCATTTCTTTTTGCGTAAATAAATGGGAAAAGGCAGAAACAACCCCTGCGGTTGAAAAATGGGATGTTGGTTAAGTGCGATACTGCTCTTTTCTATGGGAGAAAATTCCTTCATTATCTTCAATTATTTTGCATTATGGAAATTTTTAGCAAGTTTTATAAAAACCAGATCAATCACCTTTCTTTCACTAATCCCTACCATTTTGAAAATCTGCTCTGAAGTATTAAAATTATGCAAAACAAAAATCCAAAAAGCAAACAAAAAACCCACCAATGATGGTAGAAATGACAACTTCAGTCTCTGCCTAGTCTCCAATATCTGCATCCTTCCTGTTTTGACAGCTCTGCCATTTGTATTTCACATGTCCCATCAACCATATTTTATTCTCTACATTCATTCATGATTTGTTTGAGGTGAACTGTGTGAACCCAGAGACATTACTCTGAGACTGAATATTCAACCACCTTGTCTCCATCTGTGACTGCAATTTCTGTTTTTGTGTGTGTTTGTTTAGTGACTTCCTTCACTAGTTCTTTCTAGATACCTTCTATGTTTTAATATTCAGGTCTTGTCAGATCCTCTAGGAAATAATAATTATTTAGTTTCGTGAATACCAGTCTGTGAAATATTTAAAGGCAGAAGCCATGTAACTCTTCCTCATTTATTCTATACCTTGGTAAGTATTAGTAAATCATAGAAACCTACAAATATTTGCTGAAATAATAAATACATAGTTAACGAAATTCCCTGCAGATTAGTAAAGTAATATGGGGAATAGACAACAGCCTCCTGAATTTTAAGGTCCCTCTGAGCTTGTGTTTCTGTGGCCACATGATTCCCGAAGAAGGGCATGGGAAGGTCTGAGGTGGGGTATTCAGGGATCACCATATTATATTTCTTCTGCTTCAAAGCCTATTTATTTGACTTACCTTTTCAAATGTCTTCTTTCCATCAATAGACTCCATGGTCCATGAGCTGAAGAAAGTCTCAATTTTTAATCCGTTCCTGTAGAGATTAAATGTGTCATACATGTCAAGTGCCTAGAACATGTCTAGTTGGTAATAGCAGTCTATTCTAAAACACGACTATGTGTTTTACAAGAAAGGATCGATTACTCATTCTGCATGAAAGATTTGGGGAGGTGTCACAAAGAATCCCTTCACAGACAAACATGAGGGGGAAAGCCTCTGGAAAGACATGAAGAGCATGTCTGAGGCAGGTTTTCAGTGCAGGATCTATAGCACACACTTTGAATTCCAATGAAAGGGACTTTACCTTCAGTCCAATTAAACCAACAATTATTTATTGCTGACCATGTTTGATATACAGTGTTAGGAATGTAAATAAATAACATTTATTATGTTATAGTGTATTATTTGAGATTATAAGTGTTTTTTGCACCAAGATGTGACCTCTTCAAATATCAAAATCAAGACTATTATTTTTGTATCGACAGTAGCTCACAAAGTTACTAGCATTTAGTAATGCTGAATGCATGTTTGTTGAAATCATGTTAGAATAATAATATCACAATTGTTCAAACAAATCTCCTATGTCAGAGAAAGACAATATGGCATCTTTTAAATTGTGAAGTTTTCTTTGCTAAGTGGTACTGGGGAAATTTCACCCACGATATAAAAGTCTTTGAGTATGTTTTCCTGACTTAATGATGATTGATGGAAGTAGATTGAGTCTGCAAAATTTGTCAGGTTTTTATACTCCATGTAATTCACAAATAATCTTCATTAATAGATTTTCTTTGTTCTTCCACCAGACAACATTAAAGTCAAACCCTACTAACTGATTGGAAACTGAGAGCAAATCTTTAAAGTATGTTTACTGATATTATGAATCAATTGTCCAATGTGAAATAAAATAGTTCTGTTAAAATAACTTTGTACATAAAGGAAAGGAAAATAGTACAGCTATAAACAGAAAAATTTTTTGAAAAATTGTATTATAGGAGTTCAGTTTTAAGCCCTTCAAGGCTGTACGACCTTTAGTTATTGAACTTCACTTGAAAACTTATTTCCAAATTGCCACTCACTTCCATCTTAACTCTGATATTTCACAGACGTTTCTACTTTAATGGACTCTTCTTCCTATACTTGTCCAATATAGTTAACTTTCCCCAGATACATATTAATAAAGACTGTTAACTCCTTCTCCTGAAGACCAAGAAACTGTTTATCCCAAATTAATGACACGATTACATATACATAGAAACCACCTATTAAAGATTTATTAGCAGAATAGAAATTTCAATTTCTGTAGTTTTAAAGCCCAGAAGCAACTAATAACCAAATGAAACATAAAAAACAGAAATGCATAAAAGAGTTTGGTTTTTTCCTTGCTAATATTATATTTGTAGTCACAAGTTTACATGAAATTAATCTGGCAAGAGTCAGACTGTCAGCTTTCATTGAGTATACTATTGAATACATCTCTAACATACTTTGTTATTATTCTTTTCCTTCATATGATCCTGCTAAGATTTATCTTGTGAAATTTTGACTTGTATAGTTGTGGGTTCTAGAATCAAATTTGAGGAATTATTTGTGGCTATAAAATGGCTTGAGGCTGTTACAAGCATTTGGATCTTGTCTCTGTCCTTTATTGTATTCACTATCCCTCCACCTTGTGCTTGTCATGAGTCGAGTATCATGCCCTTTGTATCTTCGTTGTGATTGTTGATGAACATATTGAACTGGGCAGGTCCAAGGAGAGAACGCTGTGTCCTCACATGCAAGACCTCCAGCTGGTTGACATCCTTCTCTGTGATAGAATAATAAATTAGACAGTTCAATCAATATGTTTGATTCGCTTTCACGTTGACACTGTTTAGATAAATGAGGAAAAGTGGATAATCTGGAGAGATGGCTCAAGAACTGATGCATTCTAGTGAGTTTTTAGATAGGGTTAATGCATAAGAAATGACTACACATGAGACACAGCAGTCTACGTACTCAAAGTTCTGAGGCCAGTCTGACTGATGGCACAAGGTCACCATGTCTCCTCTCATGTCTCCTCCTCTCAGAAATAGCTTTTTCTAAAAGTATCCCATGGCCACTTCCTACTTATAATACTTGATTAGGGCTGGGTACAGTGGCTCACACCTGTACTTTGGGAGATAGAGGTGGACAGATCATGAGGTCAGGAGTTCGAGGCCAGCTGACACTGTCTTTACTAAAAATACAAAAATTGACCAGGCATGGTGGCAGATGCCTGTAATCCCAGCTACTTGAGAGGCTGAGGCAGGAGAAACACTTGAACCTGGGAGTGGGGGCTGCAGTGACCTGAGATTGTGCCCTTGCACTCCAGCCTGGGTGTCAGAGCAAGATGACATTAAAATAAAAAAAAGAAAAGAAAAAAATTTGATTAGATGCCTCAGATATACTCACATAAGATTCCCTGAAATGTCATGCTTACTTCCTTATCATATTTGTTATGTCTGTATTTCCCACTTCAATCTGAGATCCACAAGAAGCATCTTGCTCATTGATTGTATCTCCAGCTACTAAAACTGTGTGTTGGTTCAATAAAAGTAAAGTGATATCGCAGATTCATTTCTACCTTCAGATCAATAAAATAAAGTGCAGCTTTTTTATTCTTTATGACTGATTTGATTTTTTTCCTAAGAGTTGTTGGCCAGGCACAGTGGCTTATGCCTGTAATCCCATAACTTTGGGAGGCCACGGCGGATGGATCATGAGCTCGGGAGTTCGAGACCAGCTTGACCAACACGGTGAAACCCTGACTCTACTAAAAATACAAAAATTAGCCAGGCATGGTGGCACATGTCTGTAATTCCAGCTACCTAGGGGCCTGAGGCAGGAGAATTGCTTGAACCTGGGAGGCAGAGGTTTTTGTGAGCTGAGATTGTGCCACTGCACTCCAGCCTGCACAACAGAGTGAGACTCTGTCTTAAACAAACAAATAAACAAAAAACAAAAACAAAACGAAAAAGAGTTGTCATTTCACTGGTGACAGCCAGATTTAAGCCTGGTCTTGAAGAATTCATCATTTATTTTCAAGTATCATTCCTCAGTCTGCTTAGTGCCCTACTAGGGCTGGCTTTAATAGCATCTTCCGAGTGAGTAATTGTCTTCATGCCATGCACATCATATTTTATCATCTCCTCCCTATAGTGGTGGCTAGGCATGTAAAGAATTTGGAGTCCTGGTTGGCATTTGGGAAAAAGTGGTCTTCTAGTCCATAAAGTGACCTTTCATTCCCATTGGTCTCAGTGGGGTGGCTAATATGATGCTTTTCCTATACTGGCTGACCCAGAGTTTGTCCTAAATAGCCTTGGGAGCTGCTATGCTTGCACCCATGGGTGGAGCCTGTGGTCTCAGCTATTTGTTCTTGGTTGCAAACACCCTGTTGATGATGTTCTCTTTGTCATGACCTCAGGCCTTCAAGAATCTACCACACTTCCTAGAAACCTGTATCCCTTCACTTGAATATTCAGACACCTTTAGGTTTTCTGAAAACCCTAAGGAATCCAGGGTACTTCTGAGGTTCATCTAAATATTTGCCTCCAATACCTTCTGCTCTACCATTTTTTGTGCTTTATTGGGACATTAGCATCTAGTAGCATTTTCCTTTAATCTCATTGAGGAATGGCTCCAGCTATTCCAGCTCTATATATTTTACCCAACTCTTCACACCTACCTACCTGAATGTTTCCAATGATTCCCCTCTTGAAACTCAACTCCAGGTGTGCTGTGAATGAAGGAGTATCATGATGTTTCACCTTTTTTACATCCTCAGTGTTCTTCTTTCTCTTTCTACTCTGGATCTGTAGTGACATCGTTACTTAGATTCTGGAGCCTGCGTGTCACCTTAAGTAACACCCCTTCTTTCATTAGACTTGGTTTACTGCAATCTTGCTGACATGGTCAGATGTATTCTTAGAGATTCAAAGCTGATGAATGACAGGTAATTTTTGAGTCAGTATTTTGTTCACCTCTCACCTGAGGGTGAATGACCTCAAGCCTCAGCCTTGAGTATGGGGCATCCCCAAAGATATAATTAAAGAGGAAACTGAAGCTGTGTTGCATAACTTTCATTACAAATGAGTGAATAAATGAATAATGAAATTACGAGCTTATGGCACCTCCCTTGGGAAAGACTCCATGTCTCCTAAGTAGAAGGGCTTTCGGCAGTACTTCACAGTACTCCTAATTCATTTTTCTATTTTTTTTCTTTTTTTATTGTACTTTAGATTCTGGGGTACATGTGCAGCTACCTGCATAGGTACACACATGGCAATGTGGTTTGCTGCCTCCATCCCCCCGTCACGTACATCTGACATTTCTCCCTATGTTATCTCTCCCCTACCTCCCCACAACCCTGCTGTCCCTCCCTTGGCCCCCCCCAAACAGACCTCAGTGTGTGATGCTTTCCTCCCTGTGTCTATGTGCTCTCATTATTCAACACCCGCCTATGAGTGAGAACATGTGGTGTTTGATTCTCTGTTCTTGTGTCAGTTTGCTGAGAATGATGGTTTCCAGATTCATCCATGCCCCTACAAAGGACACAAACTCATCATGTTTTATGGCTGAAAAGTATTCCATGGTGTATATGTGCCACATTTTCCTTGTCCGGTCTATTGTTGATGGGCATTTGGGTGGTTTCAGGTCTTTGCTATTGTAAACAGTGCAGCTATGAACACATGTGTGCATGTGTCTTTATAATAGGATGATTTATAATCCTTTGGCTATATACCCTGTAATGGGATTGCTGGGTCAAATGGAATTTCTATTTCTAGGTCCTTGAGGAAGCGCCACACTGTCTTCCACAATGGTTGAACTAGTTTACACTCCCACCAGAAGTGCAAAAGTGTTCCTAATTCTCCACCTCCTCTCCAGCATCTGTTGTCTCCAGGTTTTCTAATGATCGCCATTCTAACTGGCGTGAGGTGGTATCTCAATGTGGTTTTGATTTGCATTTCTCTAATAATCAGTGATGATGAGCATTTTTTTATATGTTTGTTGGCCTCATATATATCTTCTTTTGAAAAGTGTCTGTTCATATCCTTCTCCCACTTTTGGATGGGTTTGTTTTTTTTCTTGTAAATCTGTTTTAGTTCTTTGTAGATTCTGGATATTAGCCCTTTGTCAGATGGATGGATTGCAAAAAT
>CAUYLG010050546.1:0-17961 GCA_963573385.1 Cacajao melanocephalus
AGTTTATTGAGAGTTTTTAGCATAAAGGGCTGTTGAATTGTGTCGAAGGCCTTCTCTGCATCTATATGTGGCCAGCAGCACATCCTCAATGTTACTATCACTAACCCAGTAGCTCTGAGAAAGTGCACAGTTGTGGGTGCTGTCAAATCTGAAAAGTATTAAACTCTTGCTGCATCACCATTGCTTTATACCTGGGGATGTTACTGTAACCACAGAACCAGTTGTAACTGGCCCTCCCCTTTCTTGTAACTGGGGGCACAATTCTAACTAGCTCTATTCTGTTGATAACAGGATGCCAGATTACTTAACAGACATAGAGTCAAGAAGTTGCAAGTCTTGCAGCTGGAGCACATGCAGGATGAAGACCAACTTCAAATAACAACCAGAACTAGAGTCTCAGCCACCATCCGATGGAATCAAAAGATGAAGACATGCAATTTTTGATACAAAAATTACAGCTAGAAATATAAAGGACTACAAATAAAAGCATAATTTTATCAAGAATGTATCAAAATCATTAACTCATATGTATCCAACTGCAGCAACACACACTATCATAGTGATAGATTTTACACAATTTTCTCAAAAATAATCAGAAATTATTGCTTCTTAAGCCAGTAGTTCTTCCAGGCTCCTGTGTGCACCATTCCTGAACCTGCCTCTACTTTATCTCTTTTCATCGAAGACCACGAGTCTGGGGCTTGACTGAGGACAAGGGGATGCAGGAGGGAAGACAGATCTCTGTGGGACAGGCATAACAATGACCTCTCCCACCATGTTCCTAATCCCAGGACTTTGTGAGTATGTTACATTATACAGCAAAAGGAAATCAAGGCAGCAGATGGATTAAGGAATGATAATAAACTGACATTATGATAGAGTTTATCCTTGCAGTAGGGTTAATGTAGACAGAGGGAAACCGAAGGTAGGGAAGCGAACGTTAAAGCAATAAGATGGAATAAGAACTTGACACACAACTGCTGACCTACAAGCCAAGAACATGGGTAGCCTCTAGAAGCTGGGAAAGGCAAGAAAATAGATTTTCCCAGGGCCTCCAGAAACAAACACATACCTGCTGATGTCTTGATTTTGACTCACTGAGACCCATTTCAAACTTCTGACCTCTAGAACAGCAAGATAACAAATTCGTGTTGTTTTAAGCTACTAAAGTTGTGGTAATTTGTTACAGCAGGAATGGGAAAGCAATACGCTATGTATGGGAAGGTTACATAATCCCTGAGATGCACCTGCACACTGAATCCGCCTGTAAACCAGCCTCCAGGCCAGCACTAGATCCCCACAGGGAACATGGATGGGTTGTTCTGCCTCTTCTCTGATACAGGAGGAAGTAAGTTGTCTGTCTCTGAAGACCCTATTTATAAGAATTACCCATTCAGATCCAGAAAGTGAGCTCAAGGACTAACCATCCTAACCTGTCTTCAGCAACAGAGGACAGAGGAGGAGGCCTGGACTGAGGGTGTTATAGGTTGTCCCCATGAGCTATTGTCACATCAGGTCTCCATCTGTCATTGACTGATCTCTTAAGGACTTGTAGTTGAAACATAGCTTGCGTGTAATAGACAACATTCAGGGCTCATGTGCATATGAGATTCCAAATAAATTAAACCCTAATTATGTTTGTTAAAAAAAAGAAGAAGAAATTATTGCTTTTTAAAGGAAACAAAAAAAATGTAAGGTACCATGAACATTTTCTGACATCATTTAGGTCTTCAATTTTATTTTTAAGGTCTTTATAGTTTTTTTCTTGAATAGATGTATGATGAAATTAAATGACAAAACAGGTGGGCATTTAGCATGTTTCCAATGTTTTGCTTTTTCAAAGAGCTCTACAATAGATATACATATTGTGTTGTTTTTTAAATTTAAAACAAAGATTTTAAATAAAAAATTAGTTATTTCCTATAGATCCCTCTAAGTATGAGATTCTACCTGGTAACACTTTTCTTTAGTCTGAAGAACATCCTTCAGCATTTCTTACAGTGAATATTTGCTATTGACAAATTCTTTTAGATTTTGCTCAACCAACAATTTAATCCTCAATTTAAAGTGCATTTTCATTAGATATATACTTTATTCCATTGTCTTCTGGTTTTCATTGAAATTAATATTGTATTTCTCCTGTATATGAAGTGTATTTTTCTCTGGATGCTTTCAATGCTTTCTCTTGAAAATCTTTGGTTTTCAGCTATCTTTCTGCATTGTAAGGGATTTGTATGTGTTTATCCTGCTTTGGGTTTTCCGAGCTTCTTGAATCTGTAAATATGTGGGTTATTTTTTTAAACAATCAAATTTGGGACATTTGGGCTATTAACCCTTCAAAATGTTTTCCTGTCTCATCATCACTCTTTCCTATTCCTGAGATTTGTGTTATACCTATTTTGGGTGGTTTAATATTGTCCCACAGGTACCTGATGCACTGCTTACAGTTCCCCTATTTTTTTCTCTGTTTTTAAGTTTGGATAATTTCTATTTATCTATATGCATTGTCACTTTCTTCTATTGTCTCCCTTTTGCTGCCAGACACATCTATTCTTCCTTCCATTTCACTATTCTTTTTCAGATCTAAAATTTCTATTTGTTTTTTTCTTTATGGCTTCCATTTCTCTGAATGGTTTTCGTATCTGTTCATTTACAAAGAGCATATTTTTATATTTTATTTCCTTAAGCATATATTATTTTGGTCTTTGAATTTATTTTTAATAACTGCTTTGTAGTTTCTGTGTGTTAAATCTAACATCTGGGGCAATATGGGTCTGCATCCATTGACTATTTTTCCTTGATTATGTGTCACAGTTTTTTTTTACATTTTTCAAATTCTGTTGGGTTTTTATTCTCTACTGAATAGTTGATGATACATTGTAGAGGCCGTGGATTTTATTATATTCTTCTGAGGATCGTTTATTTTTGTTCAAGTAAATGGTTCAATTATGAATTGATCAACTTAAATTTGTATAGGCTTATTTTCCCGCTTGTTGGACCAGACCTGTGAATATTCTGAACTTTTTTCTAAACTTTCTTTTTAACTTGGAAAGACTTCTCTTCTAAACTGTCCTTTCTATGAATTTTGTCAGATTTTGGTTTTAGACTGTATTAGGGAGGTTCTAGAATAGACTCTCTAGAGTAGGTCCTTATTCTTAAGATATAGTCTTTTTAGTGTCTTATCTGGATGCTTAGGATGACAATAAGGAGTTCCTGGGAACCCTTCTTTACAGCTGGACAAGACGTACACTGTTCTCTGTCACTGCTTGACCTCTAGTTTCTCTGTTCTGCTCTCATATCTGTGGAGCTTGCTCTTTGGAAATCTCAGATGATCTTGTCCTGTGCAAGTAATGCCCAGCCTGTAATCACAGACTTCCAGAGAACCTTGGCCTCATATACTTCCACATGTGCTTCTGGATCTCCTCTTTGTACAACTTCTTCCTTTCTCATGTTCTATCCTCAGACTCCAGACTCCTACCTGCCTCACACTCTGATCTCTACCTTCTCAATTCAGAACTCTGCTTGCACTTCACCATAATCTGAAAATTATCTCTCAGCAGAGATCTAGCACAATCATTATTGAATGGGGTCCTTCAGTTTCTCTTCTTCAGAGACCACAGACCTGTGCTTCCTGCTGTCTAAGGCTTGATAAACTCTTGTGTTTTTATATTTATTAATAATGGAAGGTCTAGTTCAGTATGTTTCTTCATCATAACTAAAAATTGAATCCAGATACTGCATTATTTAATTCTAGAAATTGTATTTGATTTTTAAAACATATTCTGTTTATCTAGCAAAATTCTCTCTTATTTCATCCATCTTTTCTCTACTGTCCTGACCAAATTAATCACAGTTATCTTAAAGCTTTTGTCAGCCAAATCACTATATATCCATTTTCTGTATTATTTTAATCTTAGATTTTGGCTGTATAGTCCTGTCTTCTTGTGTGAATAGTATTTTTAAAATCAAGCCATAACACATACAATGAAATGCAAACATCTGAAGTTTACAATCTGATGAATTATAACATATGTGTGATGACTGTGTGACATCCTCCTAGATCAAAGATACAGAACATTTCAGAATCCCAGCAGGCTTGCTTCCAGTCCTACTCAGTCACTAGACCCCTAGGGATAGCTACTATTCAGATGATGTATCTCTACAGATGTTTTTAAACATCATATACATGAAATAACATTTTATATACTCTTATGTCTAACTTCATTCATTTTACAATGTCTTTAAATATATCCATTTTGCCCTGTGTATCAGTAATCTGTGAGATTATTTTTTCCATTTTGTGTATTATTCCATTGTCTGAATTTACTGCATTTTACTTGCTATTCTACTCTTCATGGACAAAGAAGTTGCTTCCAGTTTGAAGGTATTATCAATATAGCTGCTATAATAACTTTTGTATATGAATTTTCATAGGTACAAGCTTTCATTTCTATTGGGTATATATCAAAGAGTGGAATTACTGGCTTATAGTGTATATGTATATTTAGCTGTAGTGGATATTTCCAAATATTTTTTTCAAATGTTCTGTTCTCCTCTCCATAGAACCTACTTTTTGGAAATCCTGAAATAATCTTGTCCTGTGCAAGCATAGCCCAAACCTTAGTCAAAGACTTTCAGGGAAGCCCTAGATATAAGATATTTCAGTTGTTTTACATCCTCTCCAACATCTGATCAGGTCAGCTTTTTATTTTTTTTAATTTTAGCCATTCTTAATATCTCAAGATGGTTTTATTTTGGATCTCTCCAACAAAGTTCAAGTACCTATTTATACATTCTTTGGTTTTAACAATGTATTTAATTTATAAATATATAATAAAAACAGAGATGCAAGTTAATGCTAACTTCTTCTGCAGAAGAATTTCTCTCCCTTTACAGAGAAAATAGAGTGAAAGCTGATCCCCTTGATCTAACCCATGTCCTGAGTCTAAGATGAGTGGAAGCCCTGATAAGACACAGACTATATCTGGTTCGCTCCTGAGGTTTCATTGTTTTCAACCAAGAGCCTACGTTCTTCCCACTGGCATATCCTGAACTCTGATCATTGTCTCACGATAGTGCTAAGAATTGTCTTCTTCCTCTCAAAGAGTTGTCACTTGAGCTTTTAGCCTCTACCCTGCACAGCTCCAAGATTCAGCAAATGTCCTGAGAGGAAACCAGTTGAGGTCTTGAGACCCCCTCCCTCCCTTCTACCTAACTTATTTTCCTGTCCCAAGCCCTGCTGTTGTCTCTGTCCCTCCACTGCTGCTCTGCTCAGCTTTGCCCCAGTATTTGCACTGGTTTCTCAGTCTCCCACTCTGAGCTGCATTGGTAAATGCCTTCCCTCCTCCTCCTCACCACTCCCAATGTAAAATCGGCTGCCTTTTTCCTTAATTTATTAAATAAGGCAAAATTTTCCCTGCCACTAGATAAAATATAGCAGTCTTCTCTGCTGACTTTCAGGTCATTGAAAAATGTATGGTCACTGTAGGTTTCAAATACAGTCTCCATTAGATAATTATATCTCCTCAGCCTCCCTGGGCAGTCAGAGGACAGAAAACTCACTGGGAAGGCAGTTGTGGTTGACATGTTCACTCTTTTCTGCTTACTTCCTCTCCTCTTCACTAGTTCCATTTCAGATGGAAGCAGGAAAGGGAAAAGAGAGGACTGTTGTTTGAAGGGCACTATTATAATATGTGTTTTAACTGCCCTATTACTGTTTAAAGTGATGGTTAAAATGTTTGAGGTGTTTTTTCGGCTCCTCTGACTGTAATCCTGTGTATGAGAAGTGCAACTTTTCCTTCAGGCCTCTCTTGGGCCCTAATTTGTTGGAGGACTGCTCCTTACAGGTGTCTCTCTGTTGGAGTCCCATTGCCCCTCCAGGTAATACTCAGTGGTAGACTTCTTAAGGGCCCAAGGATCACCCTCTTTTTCCTGTATGGTCTAGCGTGGGGACATAGGAAATACCCCACGTTCTTTTCAAATGCAAACCTCTTCCTTTGGCTGTGATGCTGATGCCAGTAGCCATGGCCCTTTGCTCTGAGATTATTCAGATACGGTCCTCATGGTGGCCAAACTCCAGGGGACATATGTCAGTTCCCCAAGTGGTTCCCCGAAAGACATAAGGTGAGGTGATTGGTACTTCCTCTCCTTTCTCCTGGAGAAGAGATCATAACCCAGTTTTTACCAAAGAATTCCTCCTCCCAAAATCCACTCTTGACCATTTTACTCCCTCATGTAGGTGAGGGATTTCAAGAATCATGAAATTGGGCTGGGCAATTTTTTTGAAAATTTCCATTTTGGTGTGTCAACTCACTTGGAAATTTTATACCTGTGGTATTGGGGCTCGCTGAATGTTGTGCTGCAAATAGTCCACATCCTAGTTCCAGGAATTTTTACATACACGATCTTACATAATAAAAGGGCCTCTGCCAATGTGATTAAGGATCTTGAGATGGGGAGATGATCCTGGATTATCTGGGTGTGCCCAATGTAACCACCAGGGTCCTTATAAGAAGGAGCCAGAATGATCAGAGATAGGAGTAGAAGTGAGATAGAAGCAAGAAACTAGAGTGATGCGAGGAAGAAAGCATGAGCCAAGGGATGCAGGTGGCCTCTGGAAACTGAAAAAGGCAAGGAAACAGATTCTCTCCTGGGGCCACCTGTTGGCAGGGTTGTCAGCCCTGCCAGCACCTTCACTGCAGCCCAGTGAGGCAGACTGTGGATCTCTCATCTCTAAAACTGTATCATAATAAATGTGATGTTGTAGGCCACACATTTTGTAGCAATTTGTTATCATAGTAACAGGAAAGTAATATGGACATCGTGGGCCTCAGGCAAAATTTTAAATTTTGTTCCTAATGACCTTGCCACAAAATCCTCTTCAATAAGTGAGTTATTTTAATAGCTGGGGTAATAGCACATAATGCCCCTAACTACAGGACAGACTTAAAATACTAGAGAGGACTCCTAAGGTCTATTCCCCAGGAATGGTGCTGAAACATTGCATAATGATTCAATATCACTTTCATGTCATTCATAGATGCAAATACTGGCTCTCCCATTTGTATTATTAAAGCTAAGTGACTTTGGGGAAGTTACCCTACCTATTTTTACTTGTTTAGCTCTGAAATGGAATAATATTATCTACTTTTGAGATTTGTCTGAGGGTTAAATGAAATTACTTAAAATTGGCAAACCCTTTATTCAGTACCTACCATGTAGGTAACAAGTGATTGAAAATGTATAGTGATCAGAAAATGAATGGTTAAATACTTGATAAAAATGGTGACATGTAGATTCATAGTGAAACCAATTTGTAAATGTTTACTGATGTTTAACTCAGTGTTCAAAACAATCTTAGGTGCTGTGGTGGGTTAAAAATATTTGCCCTTCAGAAGGGTAGAGAGGTACTGTCTTACAGTTTCCATGATAAGCACAGGATTGGTCAGTTCCAGCTCAATTCCAGTGAGGTGCCTCCCTGATTTCAGGAGGCAGAGTGTCCTAATGGAAGATAGTTAGCTTTGAAATGTCAGTCTTCCTGCCTGGAGGAAATAAGTGTTTGCAGCATATAAAACATATTTAGTAGTGCTATTGATGGATAAATCATGAAAGATATATACGTGAAAGGTTAATATTGACATCCTGTAAGACATAACCTTATATGCAGCATGACTATTGATCAAACCATGGTGATAGGCTAGAAAGTGCTAGTGTGGATCATTTACAGGAGGAGCAATGTGAGTGCTCAGAAGGGCTCAAAAAAATTGTACAAAAATGAGTCTTTCTTTAAACACATTTTACAATTTCCAATCCAGCCCATGAGCTGATATCAGTTTATCTCTTGCAACAAAAACAATAACACCCTGAATCCAAGAAGACACATTTGCTGACCATATACATTTGATTAATTATGATTTTTCCATCTGCTCAGATAAAGGGGTCAACAGGAATTTCCCAGGTACCTGAACAACATTTTTGAAGGTAACTATGTGTTTGCCTTGGTCAATTCACACACACATGCACACACATACACACACATTCACACACGCACACACAACCCTCAAAGAAAATCTTCTGGTGATATCTTGAGCACTTACTAATTTATTCTAGCTAATGAACAATAATGAGTTTACTATTAAAAAAAAAGTTTCTCCAGTTAAAAAAAGTTTTTATTTCATATTTAAATTGGGAATGGGGAAAAACCCCTGGGATTTCAGTAATATTCTTAATAGCCATTAATGTGAAACAGTTCCTCAGTCTTTGTCTGTCATGACTTGACAAATTTAAAGAGTACTGGCCAACTGTTTTATAAAATGTCCCTCAATTTGAGTTTGCCTGATATTTCTTTCTGACTAAACTGGAGTTTTACATTTTTATTAAGAATATAGCAAAGGTGATACTGTGTCTTTCTCAGTGCATAATTCAGAAGTTTTACCTCTTCCTTGCCGATTCTTATTGGCCAATTTGTCCCATGACTGGCAATGCCAACTTCAATCATTTTGTCAAGGTAACTTTGCCAATTATCTGGACTTGTTCTTTCCCTTTGTACCTCATGAAAAAACATCTTTTAAACAAATAATTTACAATATAGTTTAAGAATATTTTACTGAAATAAAAGATTTGGATTCATACAGTAAAAAAGCAAGCTTTGTCAGAGAAATATGTATTCAAAATAACAAACAACAAGACATATCCTAGAAAATTTACAGAATTCTAATGAAAATGAAATGAATATTTGGGTAACAAAACATCAAGCAATGGGGTGGGGTATCACAGTGTGCTCAGACTTTTCCACAGAGAAATTCAAAGTTAGAGATTATACAGGAATCCTACAATATCCTCAGGAAAAGAAAGTGGATGGAAGGTGGAGAACCTAAAAATTTTATACACAGTCAAACTATGATTTTAAAAATAAAGTGATATACTAAAACCATAAAAAAGAAAAAGAAAAGTTACTTTGAGACTACCTGAGAATCCTGTTTCTCATCACACTTTTGTAGCCTCTCCAGTTTTAGAATTCAATGATGATAAATACCTGAAGTAAGAATTACTGTGGTGGTTTTTTATTTCTATCATTCCTTCTACTTTTATTTCTTGGCATTCAACTATAAGACAGCATTTCTTTCTTCCTTATGTTTTAATTTATCCAGTTAATTATTTATAATAGTATGAATTCATGAATTCCTACTTTATTCTCCAAGTTATAAACCAGTTTCTGGTTTCCTTCCACAGCTTCTTGTGCCTAACATGTATATTTTGTTATTTTCTCTATTTCTTATGCAAAAAGTAGAATATAGAAATTCTTTAGATCCAAATCTTTGACACATATAAACTCTTTAGAGTTTATTCTTGTGTGTGGTGTGAGGTGGGTCTCTGAGTTTATTTTTTTTTAATTGTCTGCTCAGTTGTGCTAGAACCATTTATTAAAAAGTCCATCTTGACCCATAAGCTCCTTGATTTGAAATATCTTTATCATACACTAAATGTCTATATGTTCTTGGTCTGTTTTTAGATTTCTATTCTGGTTCATTGGCCTGTTTGCCTATTCATGAGCCTACCTGGAACTCTTAATTATAAAGATGTTATGGCATGTTTTAATGGCTGGTAGAAAAGTTACCACCTATGTTCCAAATACATATTTTATACTTGTTTTCTCAACTCTTTTATCAGCTGATTTTTCAAATAAATATTAGGATGAACTAGTCTAGCTTCATGTAAAACTTGTGCTGTTAACTGGGATTGAAGTAAACCTACAAGTTAGTTTGAGGTACTGACATATGTATCAAGTTGGGTCTTTCTATCCAAGAAGAAGGAATGTCTTTCCATTTGTTCAAGTTTACTTTGTGTCTTCAGAAGTTTTTTAAAAGTCTTTTTCATAGAGATGTTGCACATTTCTTGTTAAGCTTATTCTTAACTATTTAATTTTCTTTGTTGCTATTATAAATGGAGTTTCTCTACCATTATGTCTTCTAACTGGTTGTTGTTCATGCATATAAAGGCTATTGATTTCTAGATATTAATTTCATATCCTGTTACCTTGCTAAATTCTTTTGTTTCTTAAGTTAGTTTTATCATTGATTGCCTGCGCCTTTACCCCTTCTTTACCATTATATCCAATTGATTTCTCTTGTCTTATGGCACTAGCAAATACCTTTAATAAAATTTTGAAGTAGTAGAGATAGATTCCTTCCCTTGTTCCAATGGTATCATATTATCTGCAGATAGAGAAACTTTACCCCTTCTTTACTGTTATTATTCCTCCAATTGATTGATGTTATTGTAAATGCCTCTTGTATTTCCCAATAAGAAAGATGCTAGCTTTATGATGATGGTTTACGTATTTTTTCTGATAAGAAAGTATCAATCAATTTGTATGTTCTTATTTATTAAAGAATAAGTGATGGGCCAGGCGCGGTGGCTCATGCCTATAATCCCAGCACTTTGAGAGGTCGAGGCGGGTGGATCATGAGGTCAAGAGATCGAGACCATCCTGGTCAACATGGTGAAACCCCATCTCTACTAAAAATAAAAAAAATTAGCTGGGTGTGGTGGCACACACCTGTAGTCCCAGCTACTCAGGAGGCTGTGGCAGGAGAATTGCTTGAACCCAGGAGGCCAAGGTTGCGGTGAGCCAAGATCACGCCATTGCACTCCAGCCTGGGAAACAAGAGAGAAACTCTGTCTCAAAAAAAAAAAAAAAAAAAAAAAAATAAGTAATGAATTTTCCCAAAAGATTTTTCTGCATTTATGGAGGTTCGGTCTATTTCTGAGATGTATTAATACAGTTTGTTACATGAATAGAATTCCTAATATTAAGTCAACTTTGCACACCTAGAATAAATGATAGTTGTTTATGGTCTTTATTTTTCATAATGCAATAAAGTGTTGGAGTATATTTGCTAATATTTAGTTATTTTGCATCAACGTTTAAAAGTGGTATTCGTCTATAGTTTTCTTGTACTCTCTTTATCATGTTTAGGTATCAATGTTACACTTGCATCATATAAGTAATTAACAAGGTTTTCTGCATTTTCAATGCTCTGGAACAATATATGGAGCATTGAAACTATCCAGTCTTTGAAGGTTTTATGAAGTTTGCCTGTGATAGCATCTGTCACACTGTTAATATCTGTGATACCATCTGGGTCTAATTCTGTCTTATGGGATAGTTTCTTCATAACTTTGTTTCTATTTCTTTTATGAAAGTTGGTTTGTTTAAGTGTTCTATCCCTAATGGTGTTGATTTTATTAACTTTATTTCCTTTTCCATTTCACCTGTGTTTTCAAAGTTATCTATTTAGAGATCCTTCTTCCTTTTCTTTTCTTGATTAAGTTAGCTTGTGGTTTGTCTATTCTGTTAATTTTTCAACAAAACAGGATTTTGATCTGTTAATTAGATTTACCATTTTTCTATTCTTAACATCATTTTTTTAAGTTCTTACCTTGAAATTATTTTTTCATACTTTGGTTTTCTTTTCCTTTTTTTTTGAGCTTAGAATTTAATTCATTTTTGTTCATTTTTTCCCATAATTCATCTTTCAACCAAGAGTTTTTATAATGGAAGGTTTATAAAAGGTGGTAAGAGAACACATCAGGTACTTTATTAACCCACTTTTTTCATTTGTATTTTATTAACATGTTTTCTTCTTTTTTCTTTTGTTGTTACTATATTGACATTTTCTCATATAACTGTATTTTGATCAGAGACCATTGCATGTAACACTGCTAATGTATGGGATTCACTGATGTTTCCTTTTGGGATGTGTGTGTGTGTGTGTGTGTGTGTGTGTGTGTGTGGGTGGGTGGGTGTGGGTAAGGTTATACGAGCTTTGGAAAACTGTATTCTCTATGAGTCGAGTGTGTATTCATTTTCTAATGCTGCTGTAACAAAGAACCACAAACTAGGGGCCTTAAACCAGTAGAAATGTATCATTTCACAGTCCCAGAGAGAAGTCAGAGATCAAGAGGTCAGCATGGCCATGCTCTCTCCGAGGTCTGTAAGCTAGGCCTTTCCTTGTCTTTTCTGGCTCTAGTGTTTGCTGGCAATCCTTGGCATTCAACTATAAGACAGCAAAACTTCAGTCCAGCTAATTAATCCAACCACTCTCTCATAAGCCTTTAGTTTTCCCCGTCTTTCCATTTTTCCCTCATGCAGTTAAGTGTCCATCATCTATTACCACATTGAAATACATAGTCTTAATATAATGAGTGAGCCAAACAAAATCTGTCTCCGGGCTAAATTTTTCATGTCACCTCTCACCTTATTTCCATTCATTATTATCTTCTAAAACCTCACTTTTTATTGAACTCCCTATTTTTCCCATCTCTGCATCCATGTTGCTTCACATTGAAGAAGAGAAAAGTCATGCAATCAGGCTGACCAGCTTCACGTTCAACTCAGTTATCATGCCACACATGGCACTTGCCCTGAGCCACCATCCTCCCACACCTTCTAGGAAGCTTTCTATCCTCTCTCAGAGATGACAATTTACTTTTCCTTCCCAGATACCTTCGTATGAGAATGCTTTTAGCTGCAGTAATGGATTTTTCAACTAAAATGACTTCTACTTATAAGAAATCCTCTCTGTAACCTCAGTTATCCTGTTTATTTCATTCATAGCAATCATTACACTCTAAAATCATTCTGGGTTTTGCTTACTGCTTTATGTTATTTTTTTTATTTTACACACTCTGTGAAGACAAAGATTGTTGTCTCTTATTTGCCAGGTAGCTTTTGGGTCTACAACTATTACTGCCACATATTAGGAACACAATATGTTAAATAAAAGATTAATCATAACAAACATCACATGTTCGAATTCCAAGAAACACGGGATAAGGAGTCATCACTCCAGAAAAGGGATTGGCACATCTTTTTTGTAGAGGACCAGATAATAAACATTTTCAGCTTTGTAGGCCATATGATCTCTGTCATGAGTATTTAACTCTGCTATTGCAGCATGAAAGCATGTTATATATTGGATAATATATAACAAATGGGAGTGGCCGCATTTGGACCGCAGTCACAGTTTGTGGACCTCTGGTCTAGATGAACAGTCCACAAAAAAGGAAGCCCTGGGCTCATGCTGCCACTTGTACATGCTCAAGAAATGATATATGCATGTATATATTTACATCTACCCTGTGTACTGCAAAGCAGAGTATGGACTCTTGCACCGTATTGCTCAGTCCAAGTCCTGGTCTGTCACTTATGTCCTTTGCGACCATGGACAATTAACTATCCTCTCTGTATTTCAGTTTCTTCATCCCTAAAATAGGAATAATAGCAGTATCTATGTCATAAGGATAAATGAGGATTAAATGAGACAATTTTTGGAAATGCTCAGAGCAGAGTTTAGCACATAGTAAGTGCTCCATGTATGTGTTAAATAAATATTGAAAGGGTCCTTGCTAGGCACTTTGCACCTCATTTCCCTCTTACAGAAGCCCAATGCTTCTGTGATATATTAGTATTATCCCCATTTTGAAGACATGTAAACTTTGACTCAGGGAAACTAGGCATGATTTCTATGGTTGTATGCCTAGTAAGTGATAGTATTATGAACAGATGAATGCATTTACAGATATTCTCTGGAAAGACAGTGGAATACATTTTTCTTATCAAGTGCCCATTCAAGATAAAGGTAACCAACGTAGATTAGCCCCTGCACTGGTTTTAAAACATGGCTGCACATTGTTTGGTACTCCTACTATTGAGAGGAATCCATTCCTCTTGAATCTAGGTGGACTTGAGACTGCTTCAACCAATAGAGTATGATAAAAGAGGCACTCTGTGACTGCCAAGGCTAGACCATAAAGGGTCATTCAGTTTTGCTTTCTTTGCTGTAATACATTATCTTCAAATTCTGGGCAGCCACGTGAAAAGTCCAATTAACCTGAGGTTACCATTTTGTGAGAAAGCCCAAGCCATGTGGAAAGGTCATGCATGAGTGCTTAAGTCAATCAGAACCCAGATTTGGAGTCATCCAAGCCCAGGAGTCAGACGTGAGTGAAAGTCTTCAGATGATTCCAGCTCCCAGCCAGTAGCCCACAGCCATTTAACTCTTCCCAGCTGAAGCCCCAGACATCACAGAGCAGACAAACCATCATCTCCACTGTGATGTGTCTGAGTTCCTGAACCACAGAACCTATAAGCATAATAAAACTGTTGATGTTTTATACAATTAAGTTTTAGGGTGCATTGTTAGCACATTACAGAGCAGTTTCTTTCCAGATTTTCCTGAACTACAGTTATAGTTAAGCTTATCAATGCTGAACTTCATTTCCCAATTACCTTGCTTTGCTGCTACTTCTACAGTCTTTTCAGCTATTCAGCATTAGAAGGATCTGAGATTTGAAGTCAGGAATTGTTTCTGACTCCCACATTCTACTAGATGATCTTAAGCAAAATATTTCATATCTTTGCATCAGTTTTCTCTTCTAAAAGGATGAGCAAATCCTATTTTACAAGATTCCTATGAGAATCAAATAATACCATGGATGCAAAACTACTTTAATAGAATTTAGACTCCAGATTTTTGGCAAGATCTGGGGCAGAGGGCAGTTTTAATCTTCCTTGAGTTCCAGTCTTGCAAAAACCATGTTTGCCCAAACAAACCAATAGTGTTGATGCTGCAACCATCCGAAGAGCAAGCACACTTCTTACCATACACTAGGGGCTTCTAAAGGGTGTGTGTGTGTGTGTGTTTATGTGTATGTGTATGTAATTTAATAGTGAGCCAGCCTGGTGATTTTGAAACAACTCAAGTGTCTGACATGAAAGCGAGTGACAGTACTTGGAACGAGGGCCATTAAATGCAAGTACATTGCAAATCACTCAGTCATGCTGTCAAGGGAATCATAGTCACTATATATATATATTCTTAAATGTAGTTTCCCAGCAAACCTTTCATAAAATTCATAACTGTGGCTGGCCTCTGCTACATGCTTGCCACCACGGCTTTCTCTTCCACCCTCAAATATAACCCAGGTTTATAAGGCACTTGTGGCAAACACTGTTGATTGGACAATCATTCCCAACCTGCTTCCCCCTTTCTATCTCCTTCTATAGAATTTAGAAAACCAGCACTTGCCATCTCAGCCTCCTACGCATCTAAGGGTGGTCAGAGTCCATGAGGAAGAAGCAAAAGCCTTCAGGAAGAGGATTTTTGTAAAATATTTCTCTTTTGTGATATAAGGGCACATAAGGCTGACACAGTCTTTCCCACTTACTCTTTCTACTGCCTTGAAAGCATAAGGGATGGAGCTGCAGCAGCCATCTTGTGACAATGAGGAAAACTCCAAGGATAGCATATGCTCTGATATCTTTGACCCAACAGCTTTTCACTCTGTATGAAAAAAAATCTCTGTTTGTGTAAGCCACTGTAGTTGCATTTTCTACTGCATATGCAGAAAATTCTAACTGATATGAAATTGCAGAAAATGAGGTGTGTGATTGACAAGTGGACCCTTCTGTAAGTGAGCAGGTAAATGTTACTTCCCTGACCTTTTTGAGGATGGCAGAAACAAAAACCCTTGAGTATAAAATCATTTAGAGCTCATGTATGTCACTCTCCCTCTAGGTTACAAAAAAAAAGGTGATTTCACAGAAACTCCCTTTGTTTCTCCCTGTAGCTTTGCCACTCGGCTGGCTCAGTGCATGATATTCTCCTGTCCCAACCACTGCCAGAGCCTCCCTAGTTACCTTCCTCTGCACTGTGGTGCTCTCCCAGTCATTCTCCACCCTGCAGCCATAGAGGTTTTCCTAGAAGCAAATGCTATCCATATTCTCCAACATTCCAATATGCCTTCATGAAAGCCTGCTCTCTGCTGGGAAGGCTTTTCAAGATTTGGCCTCTATAGTTCTCTTCAGCTTCTCCTCCAGCCAATTCATTTGTCCTGACACCTCTCTACAATGTTCTCAAACTTCTTAAGCTCTCAGCTTTAGCCACCCCAAATTTAAAAATCCCCTCTCTCACCATTCTAATCCCTCTGCATGGCTATTTTCCTCTCACATACCTCAAATTTTTCTAATGTATGTATACACACACACACACACAAGCACATACTGCTCTAGATTTTTGCTCCTCGCATGTGCCATTCAGTATGTGAAGAAGAAAATAGACAATATAGACAGATATCTTTCTGACTAGGTGGTAAGCTACCTGAAGGTAGGGCTTGAGTATGTTTCGTTCACTGTTGTAATGCCAGTGCCCAGGGAAGTGCCTGGCATGCAGTATTAGAAGGAAAGAAGAAAGGAAGGAAGAAAGAGAGAAGTCACGGAAGTAACGATGAAAAGAAGGGAGGGAGAGAGGGACATAGAAGAGTAGTCTGATCGCTTTCTATTCACCTCTTTGTTGTGGGAGGGACCCTCTGCCCTAAATAATGTGAGATGGCTGAACACACGTCTGACACCATACACATGAGACAAACAGCAGCTTCTTCGTCATACATACTCACAGCCCAGAGGAGGAGAACACCACAAGCCCTGCAGGACCACACAGTAATTGCTTGGGAGCAGAGAGAATCAGCAGGAGTTGTAGCAGGCAGGCTTTGTAGTGACACAGGGGTGGGGTGACGCTTTGTTCACTTAGGAAGGTGTGATTGGCTGGTTTGAATGATTTTGTGGTCTGGCAGGGAGGTGACTAGATTAAGCTCAGGGTGACTTTTCTGGTACCACTAGGGGTACTCAATATTGATTGGCTGATCCAGTCCCTGTTCCCAACCTCCTTATCCTTATCTACTTTCCATCCAGGCCCGAACACGTGTCATAGTGTTGGCCAATGGGACATAAACAGAATTGTCTATGGAATTTCTGTAGAAATTCCAGAGAAAGCTTTTGCTTTCCTCATTAAGGCAGTATTATTCTCTCCTTATTTTTCCCTCTTTGTTCCCACTGGAATGGACACCTGATGGCTAGAACTGCAGCAGGCATCTTGTAACCACTGGAGATAGCCAAGACAATCATAAAGATTTGCAACATCTGGAAAAATTTAACTCTTATTCACCACTTCTCAGGAAGCTATTATGTAACTGAGTTTACTTTTTTAACATAAGATTTAATTATACATATTTTCACACAGTATTAAATATTCTTTGTAAGTGTCAATTTACATTGTCCACATACCATCACATTGAATGGCTATACTACAGTACATCTTTCTTACTATTTTCCTATTGTTGCGAATATGGTGTTTTTTTTTGTTTGTTTTTGTTTTTTATCATGAGCCATAGCTCTGCCACCAGCTCATTATTTATAAATCATTCCATTTAAGGTGTTTCCTCAGTCTCCTCGCTTGTAAAAAGAATTCTCAAACAAGATGATCTGTGAGGCTCCACCTTTATGCTTTTATGATTATGGTAATCTATCATTGATCTGCCATGTCTTCATTTTCACTTTTGGTGTTCAAGAAGACTTGGGCCAGAAGAGAGAGAAATCAAACCAAAACTAATCTTTTGGTGACGATAGCCAATAATGTTTTCATGGATTATGGTAGCAAATACTTGCTCATCTTTCTTTTCTTTTTTCTTATTTTTTTTTTTTTTATAGCTATGGGTCCAGATTCAGGCTGTGTAGTTACTGCCTCTTTGATAAGGTAAAAAGACTTAACATGTAAAGGACAAAGAAAAGTAACAGTAACTTCTTTTTTTTTTTTTTTAATGAGAGAAAGAAAGAAGAAGAAAGAAAAAAGGGGGAGAGAGAACAGAATTCTTGCTCTATTGCCCAGGCTGGAATACAATCTAGGAATAGGTATTAAAAATCTCTTTTATGCCGTTAATTGTACGTAACAACAGAGACAGGAAGGAATAAGGGAAGAAAATAACAAACAAACAGCCAACCAATATTTCATTTAAGTCTGTGAAATGCTATGCAAATGCTGAAGAGTGATTTACTTCCAATTATATAGTCACTTTCAGAATGGGTGTAATATGATACTGAGAAATATGTATGTTCTGGAGACC